>VDFB02112729.1:0-33746 GCA_007258455.2 Sequoia sempervirens
TTTTAGTTTTGGGTTAAGTCTAGCGCATTCTAAATTTTGAATTTTCTTTTCAAGTCTGACTTTGAATAGATTTAATTTTGAGTTGAAATTTTAAGCACTAATGAAGGTTTTACTTTTACCCTGATGAGGGATTAAGTAAAAGAACATTGGGTCAACCCTAAAATTGTAGGCTGTACCCTATAACTGTAGCACCTGCCTACTATTTTAGGACCAGACCTTTACTTTCTACATATGCTCTCTTAGGTAATAAGTATAATAGTTCTTTTTTCCTATCCTATTTTTTTCAATAATTGGTTTTTGATTTATTGTCTATATTCAATCTCTACGCATTGTATGACATGAAATAGCAAAACATTTTCCCAGTTCCTCTAGTTTTTACTAAGTTTTTTCTCAGTTTTATACTTGAGTATTTGAATTTTTTTAACACTTTTTCCCTGTCCTATAAATATAATTCTCTATGGTACAAGTAACCTTGAGGATGGAGCCCCTCAATGAATCATGAAGCTGATGAAGATGAAAGCAAGAGATTGGGGTGAGACCAACGATATCACATGTTTATAGCAATGCTTGGCATAAGAGAACCAACAACATCACTATTCCTTGTTGTGAAAGGTCCAATGCAATATGTGATAATGCCCATAGTGGAATGTTCAAGACAAAGGGAACTAGGTTGGACAATCTTAGGAGGAATTTGGTTGCCCCTAGAACTTCTTTTAAGAGCTATGAATGTTTACCTTTGGATGTAGTGAAAAATCTACTATGTATTTTTTCCCGTGTAATCTAGGATATAAACAAGAAGATGGCTCGTTTCTGCCAAAACAAAGGAAACCCACCAAGTAGATGAGCTTGATGGGACTGGGACTTTCTCGTAGCCAAATGCAAAGAGGAACACCATCTAACATGTATGTTCCCATATGTGTGTGAACTGACTACATCCATTTGGCCCTTATCATTGTCAATATGTGCCAGGCTGGAAGAAAGAAGTAATTAGCTAGAATAATCTAGGGCTGTTTGTGTGCAAGGAAAAGTACATTTTTTAACTCTTGTGCAACTTCTCAATGTTGTGTTGGGACAGTTGAAAAAGGGGTGAGATAGGGTCAAGGATTGTGGTGATTGGCTCGGCTGGCTTAATTTGGCTGATTGGCTTGATTAGCTTCTTCTTGTTTTCTCATGAGCTATTTGTTCCAAGAATTGCTCAAAAAGCTTCAGTGTATTTTGAGATATTGAAGGATAAGTTAATGGAGGTGCCAGTAAGCACTGTTTTGGTTTAAGTCTATAGAGTTGGGTACCATGACATGTGGGATTCTTGCAACTCTGAGGGGTTGATCCTGATGGGGTTTAGTCATCAAAAGATTGGATGGGTAGAGGAAGAACAATAATATATATTCTAAGCAAATCCTGCAAGAGAATAGGAGCAGAAATAGACGGGAAGAGTAGCTTGTCCTAAGAGTAATGTGTGCCTCTAATTTGGATACTTAACAAACCACAAAATGAATCACACAACAACATTTCACAAACCACTCAAGCGAAAACACACAGTAAATAAAAACAAACAATAAACATGATTACTGCGTCCTAAATCAAACAAATGGAATGAAAGGAAACAAAATTTGTGATTAAACTAATCTTAATTTTTATAAACAACATGCAAGACCTAAGTCCTATTTCAAAACTGATGAAGGATGAAGAAACACACCCAATCCTTTTATTTTTTATGAATTTTGATAGTAAATCCAACTGCTGCAAGTTAGGTCAGGAATACTCTATGATCCTCATTGTAATCTCTACATACAAAAGGAAGCTTCTAATATATGATGCTAGAGATGAGACTAATGAAAATAAACAGTAATTAGGCCTCAGGGGCTCAAGGACAAATGATAAAGCTAGAATTGGCTATGCGATGAAGTAAAAATGCAAAATACCAACAATTCATTAGGCACACCAATATGATGCAAATTAACCATGAAAAATTGAAATGTTAGATAAAATGGCTATGATAGAAAGTTTAATAAAATATGCAAGGTGCAACCTATATATGTCAAAGATGCAAACATACACACAAGAATGTGGTAGAAACAGCAAAGACTATAGCGAACATGCTTGAAATTGAGCTCAAAACTAATGTCAGATATGATAGCAAAGTGTAAAAAGATGCTAAGACTATCAATGGAAGATCCACAATGCTGAAATAATCAATAAATGAAAAAAAAAAGACAGTAGAACAAGAAATGTGCAAGATTTGAAAAGATGGAAAAGTTGTAAAAACTGTCAAAAGCATAATATGCAACAATAGACACAAAGAGACAAGGACATGCTAAAAACTGACTGAAATAGAGAAAAGATGAGCCAATGTGTGAAACAAACTAAAAAGAATGATAGCGGACATGAAAGAACAGCGAATTCAAAAAGAAAAGAGTAACTTGCAAATGTTGACAAGGTTGTAAATGCTGCCAATATGTGTCTGAAATGCTGCAAATGTTGTAAAGTTTGAAAAACGGCAAGGACAAGAGCAAGAGAAGATGTAAGATGAATGAGAATGGAAAATTACTAAGTGGAAATGGAGAAACAGATGCAAAGAAGTGCATTGAGTAAGATAATAGAAGAATGGACATCAAGAGGTCCAAATCTAGAGAGAGAAAAGAAAATAGTGTATATGGACACACCAAGACTCATGAAACAGCAATAGGAAGAAGAAAATACAATGTATTTGTGTAAATAGTAAATAATCAACAGGGAGAAAATTCAAACACTTGAACACAACAAAGAGATGTGAATATGACAACTACGACTCTCAAATTGTGTCTTGAACTGTTAAAATTGTGAATAAACACAAGACGTAGGATCAAACAACGAACAAAGACACCTTCCACACAAGAGATCTACAAAACAAAGATTTGCTATTCCTCAACAAGAAAAACTTACAGAATGAAAAGCTTCCATGAATCTCCAGAGATCGAGGAGATTTGGTTAGATAATACAATGAAGGGTGAGTGCTTTACAAGAGCAATCCTAAATGATAAACGGATTAGATCATGACAAGTGTCAGCATCACATGCGATGAGACAAAATGATCTAATAATAACTTAACTAATAAAAGAATAAAAGCACTCCTAAGTTTAGCTTAAGTGCATGAGAATAAATTAGACTAATAATCAATTAAAGATTAATTAATTATTAGGGAATGCATGATTACTCTAACATGAACCCTTTTCTAGCAATGTTAAATGTATTGATCAATGCCTTCCAATATTTACTACTTGCATCATGGAATGGTATGCTTCTATGATATGAAAAATTAGTGGATGCCATCTTCATCTCATGATCCTTCTCTTTGTTCTATGCAATATCCTCAAGTGAAGGTTGCACACTAGGAGTATTGCAAGGAACAAAGAACCCTTGTGACTGTGTCCTACTAGAACTATCTCCAATGGACAAGCCCTGTATCCATGGACCAAGACAAGAGCCCTCTATATTAGTCTCTTAGTTAGGAAGAGAAACTACAATTGCCATAGCTGTCTTCTTTTATAGTTTCTTCTGCTCATACAAAGCCGGGACAATTGTCATCTCTTGTATAATCTTTGGTTCCATTGAATTACATAGATGTACAATGATTGTCCAGGGATTCATACAAGATGATATTTAAGGTTATGGGCGCCCTCTCTCAGCCTCAAGCTAGACTAATTGCATTCCATTCTTGCCAATGGACCTAGTGTGCCTTGTCTCCAAGAATGGTCCCTAGTCTTGCCACCACTATGGTTTAGTTGCAGATGAAATCTCTATCTTCAAAGTTGAAACCCCTAGGAAAAAGAAAAACTAATTCAAGCTTCAACTTAAAAAGTTGTAAACTTGAGATCTGAAAGAAAGAAGAAGAGGAGAAAAGAAATAAAACATCAAAGATTAAAATCCTTGAAATGCTAGAGCACAACAAAAATGAAAGAAAAAACAGCAAAAATCGAAATAAAAACAAAAAAGAGTTAATATCCAGTGTTCCACGGGGATGCGTCCCCCCCAAAAATCCTCGCATTTCCTAGAGGGGGGCGTCTCAGATGTAAATTTTATTGATCAGATAAATGCACAGAAAATTAATTCAAAATCAGACACAAAGACACAGCAGATACCCTGGGAAAACCCTCCTCTTGAGGGAGAAAAACCCAGCACCAATATGTCTCTTATACAATTGAGGCCAATGAGAGAGGCCAGAATAAGTATCAACAGATAATAGTATCACAGATTCTATTACATATAATCTGCTATCTCAGAACTAAATACTTCAACAATGATTGCACTTTACATATGATAAACTCACACTCCTACTGAATTCGCACTTGAGATAAGACAATGATAGAATAAAACTGAATACTGAATGGAAAGAACTCAATGAATATAAATACAAGAGAGGATGAGAGACGCGTCCTTTCATTAATCTCAAAGTCGGCCTCCAAGAAGAATCGCGTCCAATAAGTGTAAATTTTAAAGATCAGATTATATGCACAGAAAATTAATTCAAAATCAGACAATAACACAGCAGATACTTTGGGAAAACCCTCCTCTTGAGGGAGAAAAACCCAGCAACAAAGATAACTCTTATATATATAAATGGTGGCAACAAATCTCTTTACAATGAGGCCAACTACAAGGCCAATCTCCAGCACCAACAGAAGATACAAATATAGATAATAATCTGCACTTCTAAATCTCTAAATCTGCCCTTAAGGAAATTCGCAGTCTGCTCTTGATGAGATTCGCACTCTGCTCTTAATAAAATTCGCACTTGAATAAATGAATCGAACTTGAATGAATGATGAATAAATGAAATTGACCTTGTATATATACAAATGTGAGAGAGGTTGCACCTCTTCATGTACAAGGTCGGCCATGATACAAGTAATATAATTACAAATAATAAATGCAAATTATAAGGAAAGTTGGCCCGAGAGAAATTATATTGTTGCCAAGAGAAGCGCCCATTCTCATTAAATGACACATATAAATAAATAGCCGATAGGCTATATTGATTTATGTCTTCACTCGTGGCTGGAAGGATGAACCCGAAGCTGCCATAACATTAACAATAAGAAGTAGGTCGGCTTCATAAGAACTCATGCCTTTTAAAATAAAACGTGCCTCTTCATAATGTCGGCTTTAACATATAAATAACACCTCTTAAATATTCGTGCCTCTTCAAGAATAAACATCTCTTATAAATTAAATAGCATTAAGCTATTATTTAATTTATTGCAAATAAGGAGATCGCTGGAGGAATACTCCTGACGTTGCATCATAAACATCAACACTCCCTCTCAGCTAGGGAGGATACTTCTAGCTGCACAAGACAAATCACCTCATCGTGATGTCTATCACTATGGCTACAACCATAAGTGAACAAGAAGAATATCACCTCATCGTGATATCAGATATTGCCTCAACACGATATCAACCATAATGGCTACAACCATACTATGGTAAGTACAAGTGTTCATCACTTGCGTGATGTTGTCACCTCAACGTGACTTTCACTATGACTCTCTTAGAGGGTGAAACACAAGTACAACATATGTCATGGAGTCACACACATGACATCCACCATGACTCTCTCAGAGGGTGGAAACAGGGGCTTTCACCTCAAATCTCAAGGAGAAATGCATTAACAAGGGCTTGCACCTCAAATTCCTCCGTCTTAGAGGAAAATGCATTAACAAGGGATTTCACCTCGAACTTCTCTCACAGAGAAGAACTCATTAAACAAGGCTCACTGATACTGAGACTCTTTCTTAGTCAAGGCTGGATTCTCCACCATACCAAGCTTATCTCGAAAGTACACAAACTTTATCCTGGAGAGAGGCTTGGTGAGAATATACCCGTCTCATCGATCTTTGATATACCTCAAGCAGCCTTAACTTCCGCGTACTGCTATCTCTAATATAGTGGTACTTGATCTCCAACATGTTTGATTCTGTCATGAAACAGGATTGACGAGAAAGCTTCACGCTCGATTATCTGAAAACGATGATATAAAATCCATTGATTTTCCAACAATCCCATAAGGGCTTACAACCCTACTTCTTCATTTTATATGAATGCAATATACTTTTAACTGTGCTCAATGCTATGAATTGAGCGCTACCTGCCGAGGATATCGCCAGCAGAACTAGGCCCCTGACAAAACCAAAGGTGCTCTTTCGATCACGAGCACACCACCTTAGTGATCCCGGTACCAACCAAAAGCTGTAACTCCAAAATGCGCATGCGAAAGAATACCTCAGCCATATCCAACTATGCCCATAGTGTCTCGGGATATGTTGGTTGCAACAAGATATCTATCTCGGATCACACATGAATTGGCTACAATTACTCACTACATAACAAATATCGAGGTCTAGTGTGCTAGATACATCAAGGATCAATGGGTACAACTGCAGCACAATGTAGGATCCACCAAGTCTGAACTAGCTGCAGCCTCCTTCAATTTATGTAGGTTAGTCTCCATGGGTGTAGACATGGATTTGCAATCCATCATACCAAATCTCTGAAGTATATCAATGGTGTACTTGCCTTGTCTTAGAATCATCTCATCTGGTTTTTGCCAGACTTCTTAGCCAAGGAAGTAATGCATGAGCCCAAGGTCCTTCATCTCAAATTCAAAAGTCAACTCCTTCTTACACTTAAGAATCAAGTGATCTTCTCCAGTAAGAATCAAATCATCAACATATAAAACCAAAATTAATGCGTCACCATTGATTACCTTGAAATAGAGATTTGAATTGGCATCATTTTTGAAGAAGTCCAAACTTGACAGGTACCGATCAATCCTTTCGTACCATGCACGAGGAGCCTGCTTAAGACCATACAAGGCCTTCTTCAGCTTGCAAACATGTGACTCCTTCCCATGAACCTCAAATCCATCAGGTTGCTCTATATAAACTTCTTCCTCAATCACTCCATTGAGAAAAGCTGTCTTCATGTCCATCTTGTGAATCTTCCATCCTCTAGATGCATCAACAATATGATGGTTGCGGCGAGTATATGTAAGCAATAGAACAAAATGTTTCTTCATAATCAACTCCTCTTTACGTGAAATCACAAACCACGAATCTTGCCTTGTGCTTCTCCAATGCTCCCGTACGCGGCATGCTTGATTTTGAAGAGCCATTTGGGAATACCAGCGATTTTCCTCGAATTCAAGACAATGTCCCAAACATCATTCTGAGGTGAAACGATACTCCTACTTATAGCATCTCTCCAAACTTGATGACTAGATGCTTCCTCAACACAGGTAGGCTCGGATTCTATAATCTGACTCATCAAGGCAACATAACTGGAGAACTTATGTGGCCTTTTGCTTTCTCTGAATGTACCTCTAGGAGCTGCAAAATTTTCAGCCTCATGCATAGTACGCCTAGCCCATAGAGGTCTCTTTCTCCCAATAACAATGTCAGTACGCCCATCAGTAGGTTCCAAGGGTTCCACTTGATTCGATATCTTTTGGTTACAGTCTCCTCTGAATCTCGGGAGTATGATCCAATTCCATATCACGAGGCTCTTCATTAATGATCTCATACTTGAATTTTCGATCCTCTGGTACAACATTTTCCTCGAATGTGACATCCCTACTGATCTTGATCAACTTCTGTCCTGGAATGTATATTCTGTAGGCTTTTGATGTCTCACTGTAGCCCATAAATATTCCCTTCTTGCCCAGGAGGGCTCCAACTTGGTTCTCTTTTCCTTTGGAACATGAACATAGACAGGACATCCAAAGATCCTCAAATGACTGACTTTAGGCTTCTTCCCTATAAAGGCTTCTTCCAGAGTCATATTCTTCAAGACCTTATGAGGACTTTTGTTCTGTACATATACAGCCGTCTTGGAAGCTTCTGCCCATAAGAAGGTTTGCAAATCTTGATCATGGATCATGGCCTTTGCTGCTTCCACGATCGTCCTATTCTTTCTTTCCGCAACGCCATTCTGTTGAGGATTATAGGGGACACAAAACTCCCTCTTAATCCTTGCATCAATACAAAAATTTCGAAAACTGCCAGAGGTGTATTCTCCACCATTATCAGATCTGAGGACCTTAATTCTTTTACCAGAAAGATTTTCTACCAAGGCTTTAAATTCCTTAAACCTATCTAACACTTCCTCAGACTCTTTCGTTTTCAAAAAATAAATCCAAGTCTTCCTAGAGTGGTCGTCAATAAAAAGAACATAATACAAGAATCCACTCGAAAACGGAACAAACATAGGACCACATAAATTAGAATGAATAAGGTCTAAAATACACTTAGATCTATTTTCTCTACTATGAAAATGGGCTTTTATATTCTTACCCAAAGCTCAACCCTTGCAAGTACCTTCGTGGCACTGGTTGAACTTAGGAAGGCCTGACACCATCTTCTCTATGATAGGTAAGGCTCGAAAGTGTAGGTGAGCCAATCTCCGATGCCAAAGATCACATAGACTTGAAGAATCATGAGCCAAAGCTTGTAGAGAATATTGAGACTACTGTAAAAACTTTCTGTCTAACTCCATTCGCAAACATCCTTGAAGCCAGGTTCTCCCATCCACAGAACTTTGCCTTTGGAGAAAGGCAACTTGATATCCTTTATCTCAAGGCTGAAATAGAAATAAGATTGCGCTTGATTCCAGGAACATATAGAACATTACTCAACTGAAGTGTGATGTTGGAATCCAAATGAAGTGTAGAGGTCCCAATTCCTTTCACGGAGTAGCTAGCATCATCTCCAATGATGACTTGCTCGGAAGACTCTTTCTCCATCAAACTTGATAAGTGCTTTTTAAAACCAGTGATGAAAGCACCCGCATCGATCAACCAAGTGTTGGTAGCCGGTAGGTACCTTTGCTTGACAATGCCGAAGCGGAACAAATATTACTTGAATCCTTTTCTTGAGGAGAAGTATCTCATCGGCTTCAAACCTTGGTGGCTTGTTGCTTAGGTCTAGTTGGACAATGCTTAGCGAAGTGCCCAAACTTATCACACCTAAAGCATTGAATCTTGGACATGTCTCTCTTTTTCTTGAAGGGAGGTGCATCATCATTTCCCTTGTCTCAAAAATTCCTCTTGAAGAATCCTTTCCTTCCATCTTTTCCTTTCTTCTTCCAAACATGGGTAAGAACATGAATTTCTTCATTCTTTGAACTTTGACCAATGCCTCTTACCAACAACCTTGATTCTTCTTGAATGCAATCAGATCTTAGGCTATCAAACTTAGGAAATTTTGATCTTGCACTGATTCCCTGAATGTAAGATTCCCAAGACAAAGGTAGACCATTGAGAGCGAGCATAGTCAAGTCTTTTTCATCATATGCCCTATTGTGAGGCAGTCTCTCAAATCTGGGAAATCCTCATAAAGTATGCAATCAACGATTCACCGCCATCTTCATGATGTAGTTGTTGCTTGATGCAATGCTCGGCTAATATTGATTTAAATTGCATTTCTTGATCTTCGGGCATATACATTGTTGTCTTTAACTTAGAGACAATAGGAACAATATGATCATGTGAATTAACGGTATCTTCATTGCTTTAATATCTTTCTTTACCTGCAACTTTTCTTCTTCCTCCTGAGGTTCGGGATGCTGGAGCTCCACAAACTCCCTGCTAAGTCATTTTCACGCAAAGGTAGCGCTGATCCTAA
Organism: Sequoia sempervirens; assembly: GCA_007258455.2. Classification (NCBI taxonomy): domain Eukaryota; kingdom Viridiplantae; phylum Streptophyta; class Pinopsida; order Cupressales; family Cupressaceae; genus Sequoia; species Sequoia sempervirens. Next base: position 9,657 of record VDFB02112729.1, read on the forward strand.
ATCTCCATGATGTGAAGTTAGATGCTCCCTTGAGTCTATCCTCAATCTTCAAACCGTTCACCATCTTGACTAATGTAGAAAATGAACAAAGAAGTATGAAGGAGAGAATAGGGTATCGCTGATTAGGAATAAAACTGATCACGATCCTCTCAAACCCGCTCTGATACCATGTAAATTTTATTGATCAGATAAATGCACAGAAAATTAATTCAAAATCAGACACAAAGACACAGCAGATACCCTGGGAAAACCCTCCTCTTGAGGGAGAAAAACCCAGCACCAATATATCTCTTATATATTAATTCTTAAAGAGAACACTTGTACAATTGAGGCCAATGAGAGAGGCCAGAATAAGTATTAACAGATAATAGTATCACAGATTCTATTACATATAATCTGCTATCTCAGAACTGAATACTTCAACAATGATCGCACTTTACATATGATAAACTCACACTGCTTCTTCTACTGAATTCGCACTTGAGATAAGACAATGATAGAATAAAACTGAATACTGAATGGAAAGAACTCAATGAATATAAATACAAGAGAGGATGAGAGACGCGTCCTTTCATTAATCTCAAAGTCGGCCTCCAAGAAGAATCGCGTCCAATAAGAAGTAGGTCGGTTTCATAAGAACTCGTGCCTTTTAAAATAAAACGTGCCTCTTCATAATGTCGGCTTTAACATATAAATAGCACCTCTTAAATATTCGTGCCTCTTCAAGAATAAACATCTCTTATAAATTAAATAGCATTAAGCTATTATTTAATTTATTGCAAATAAGGAGATCGCTGGAGGAATACTCCTGATGCTGCATCATAAACATCAACATTGGGGACTTGGGGGGACGTCCCCCCACCAGCGCCACCATCCCACCACCAATGTCGCTGTCTCCAAGATGCCTCTAGGACTTTGAGGATGCTGGGATGTCCTCAAGACGTCTAGGGGACTCCTAGTTGTTTCCAAGATGCATAATTCTTATACTTATACATCTTTTTATAACTATTTTTTCAAGTACTATATGTATTTCAGCACCCTGCCCGCCCCCAAACTTAGACCCCCCGTCCCCCCGTCCCCGAAACGTGTCCCCATCCGTCCCCATCCCCGTCCCCATCCCCGTCCCCGAAACCCCGTGGAACACTGTTAATACCTTTCAAATCTGGTCATTAAATCCACCGAACTGGTTGAAGATCACTCAAGACAAATCCAAATCAATTGAAAATTGATACAACGAAGTCAAGGGCAAGAGAGAAAATATCAAAAAGTGCAAAAAGAAAATTCTTGTTAATCCCTTTTAAGCAGGGTTCCTGTCTTTTTGCACAGCCAGGCAAGTTTCTACGTGGGACTTATGAGTTTCTCTGCAAGTTCTACCCACAACTCGCTAGCCAGTTTTTCAGCAACTCACCATCTCTGTCAAGCTCATGAATACTCTTGAGTTTACAAGTTGCTGAGTTTTGTATCACTGCAATGCATTCATTGATGTATATAATTAGAAATACCAATTTTGTGGCAAAAGAGGAGCACAAATTTCTATAAAATAAGGTTTATGCAAGTCATTGCATGGTTGTTACAGGAATAATTTTGTCTCTGGGAAAATTTAAAGCATGCCGAGTATTCACATGCATTGATTTTGGATTGCAATTATATACCTACACCATTAGAGAATTTTCTATTTGCTAGGTGTATGTAAATTTGATATTAAATTGGTGTTTTCTTCCTATTGCTTCAATAATTTGTCTGTTGGAAAGGGCAATTGATCATTGGAGGTTATTGAAGTCAGCAAGTAAACTTTGGTTGCTTGCACCTTTCTCTCCCATACCTGTATGGCAGAAATAAATAAACTTTCTATTATTTATATGTGATTTATTTTCTGTGTAGACTATCTGGTGTCAAAATGTGGGGTGCTTATCATGTCGCTATTTGTGTTTTTCACCACCACAATGTCAGTGTCATTTACTCTCAGAGAGACTCAGTCACGGATGCTGAAATTTACAGGTATTGATTTTAAAGCATGCTATACAGGTCTAGTTTAGTTTGTTAATTATATATATATTGTATATTATGTTTTGTATTCAATGACCAGAATTACTGATTAGTGATTAAGTTTACCCTGTTCTTAATAATTTGTTTCCTAATGTTTTCTGATGATACTCTTTTTGGTTTTTTCAGTTCAGCTTCAACATCATGCTCGCCATCATCTTCCAACATTTCAACTCATATTTGTTCATGTGGTTGAGTCACTTGTTTTTGTACCTGTAAGTATGCATTCTTGGCACTGATATATATTTTTTGTTTATATTTTCTTTGTATTTGTCATTTGAACTTGAACTTGATTTGTGAATTAAATTGATTTTTTGTTTTAGCCACATAACTTGGCTAATGCAAAAACTAATTTTCTGTAGAAAGAGATTTTTCAATTCAAAGAGACAACCTTGTGCCAAAGACTAAATTTAATTTCTTTTAGCAAACAGCTAGACACAATTTTTATCCTAATAAAAATTGTTATGAAACAAGGATAACACCCTAGAAGCTAGGCTTTATAACATTGTCGAACACACAATTTAGTGAAGTAATAGACTTGTAGCAAATGTCACCCTTGGTTGATTGTAGACATTCAGAGTTTGAAGCCCCCATATCAGGACTGTTCCATCACTCTTTATTTTAGGATTCACACTTACGAATGAGTGCACATTATAGTAAGGTTATATTTCTTGTAAAATAACTTGCAAGATATAAACAAATAATTCATTTACACTCTCTTTGGATTTTTCAGTTTATTTTCTTTTAGTGTATATTTCCTTATACATTGATTTCATTATATGACAATATTTCTCCTCCCTTACTTCTGTCATTGTGATCCAATGGTTGCATCCAGATCTTGTTTTGTTTGCTTTCAATTTCAAATGAGTTATTCATGGGGATGGAAATGTATGTACTTTGTAAAATCCTTCCACAGAAGTGTCCGTTATTCATGGGGATCATTTTTATCATTTTCCTCAAAATGAATTGGCTGCTTGACCTTTACTTCTATTCTACAAGCTTGGCAGCCTTCATTTTCTGATGGAAAAAAATACTTCCGGTCTTTTTCTTGACTCCACTTCTTTGGTTTTGACCTTTTGAAAGATTGTTGAAGAGGTTGGACATTTGCATTCTCTACACAGAGACTGGCCTTTTATATCAAAGACCAAGAGTTGCATACTTCTTCAAGCAGTCATTCTGATGGCTTGTCTTGGTACTAAGTGATGAATGCAAGATCTTGTTCAAAATCTATTTGAATTACTCTCCGACTCTCTAGTTCTGTTATTGAATGCTTTTTCATACTTGAAAGTTGAAACTCTCTGATGATTACAACTGGGTTAAACTTGGGTGCAGTGATGTTGTTAGGATTAAGTGAGGTGGAAGCTCCAAGAAAAAAATGAACAGTGATGCAAATTGGTGCAGTATCATAGATATTGTCTCCACTCAAACAAACCATGACCCCTAACTGAATGCGCTTGAATGTGGATTGAGCTTGAAACACATAGCTGGTTAAGAGTGGAACCATTGTTGCCTTCATGGTTCCAGTCTGTCCATTTGTTATTGTTGATGATGGCATTGTGGAATGACTGCTGTAGAAAGATGCTGCCAGTCATTCCTATCCAGCACCTTGGAAGGCTTCATGTCACCTGTCCTTGGATTCAGGGAAGTTAGTGTAGTATAGTAGTTGAAGTAATTCCACCATATGGGATTGCTGTTTATAGTGGAGTTGATAGTAATTCATGAATTTCTTTTATATTGAAAGTTAATATGGATAGGAAGTATTGAGGTAGATGATAGTCAAAGTGTTTGAATAAGGGTGTAGATAGAAGGAATACAGATATTTTTGGGAAAAGTACTAGGGACAAAGGTTTGTAATTAAAAATTTGTGGAGATGAGGGAATGAATTAAGTGATGTTTAGGAATAGTACATTAGTTTGAAAGAGGGACAAAGTTTTGTAATTAAAAATTTGTGGAAGGAGTACATGAGGGGATGAATTAAGTCATGTCTAGGAAAAGTACATTAGTTTGAAAGGATAGACAAAGTGCAAGATGAGATGAACATTAGCTAGAGGGATTGTCTCTTTTGTGTAACAAATAACTTTGCGATTAATACATTGCAATTTAAGAAACCCAAACCAAAGTTGATGTGATGAAAAAGTAGGATAAGTAGAGTTGTGGTCCCTACAGTGTATTTTAATGTTAAGGAAATGATAATAATGTGGCTACTGCAAGTAGTGGTAATTAGAAATTCAATGGATCAATATAGAGTAATGGAGGGCAATTTTTTTTTATGAAAAATACTTCTAGATATAGTTTTCAAGACCTTAGTTGGCTCAAGAAAGAGCTTAACTATGGTTTGTGTTGTATTTAGTTGGTTATTCTAATTCCACGAATCTGGTTATTCAAGGTGGAAGAGAGACCTTTGGAGAATAACTTTAATAGGTTGAACTTGGCTATCAATATTAGCTTGATTGGCTAGGAGATCAGCTGCCATAGTAAGGTGTCTTTTTTTGTTGGTTTTATGGTATTATGGACCATGAGAATATTTATTTAAGATGTGATGAGCCCTGCTGGCTCTCAGTTCATAACCCTCTTTTCTTAAATCTTTAAAGTGTTTTTTAGAGTTTTTTAGAGAAATCTTAGTAGAAAGAAGAGAAGGGGCGCAGCATATTTTGCTCACAAAAGAGAAATTTAAACTTATTCCTTCAAATTGAAAGTACAAAATGTATTATCAAACACCAACAGATAGATTAGGAACAATAAACATACCAATCAGGCTCCAGATTATTTAAATAAGAAACTGGCCAGGTCTACAGCCGGAAATGGTGAAAATCAGCATAAAAGCACGCCCAAGCTCCAGACAAGGTTTCTCCAGCTCAGAAATTGGTCACAAAGCACTGTAATAGCTAGCCGCCCAAGATGGATGTCAAACCCCTCTCAAAAAGAAGGCGTTTTCCTTAACTGCTTCACACGCCTTTCTCAAGGCACAAGAACCAAGGTAGGCCGTACGGCCATGAACAAGAAGGAAATGAATCTCTGAAGAAGAATTCCAGAAGCAAGAAGTACGCCACCAAGAACCCCTCAGTTATTATCAAGCATAAACAACTGCAAAGTAAAACTCTGTCTGAAATCTGTAGAACTTCTGTGTGAAGCCCTCAACTGTACGGATTCGGCTGATCTCTCACAGCTTCAAACGTACTCAACATTGAAGAGTTTCCCGTTCTCCAATGGACACAATGATCAAACCCTGCTCTCAGGAGAATGCTCAGAGAAAGATGCTCAAGGCAATTCGAAATAATCAAAAGGTGAGTTTCTATTGCCAAAAATGCCTCTTTATGCAAAGCACGCATTTCCATAATGATACGCCCATTTTAGGTTTTCAAAATATTATAATATTTTAATATATCACTTTCCAATAGTTGGGCGCACTTTTATAATATTTAAAGTCATTGAAATATTATAATCCTCCTTTCTCATTTAAGTGATATAAAAATATAAATAAAGTCAAGGTGACTTTATAAAAAGGGCGTTTTAAGTTAATAAATTAACTTAATCACTTAAAATCCCGTAGAATGCTCAAATCACAGGATAATCTCGTGCCGTCAGAAGCAATGAACTCCTGGAATGCCAACGCTCACTGAGATCTAAACACTGTCCACTGAAAACACGAACAAACAAACTCTCCAAAATGCACCACTGACCCTCTATCCAAACTGGCTAGCCCACAAGGGTCCAATAAAGGGCTAACGCTCTGTTCCCGAGAACTGTCTAGCGAGGGGACATCACAGTCCGCCCTCCCCGAATTTGCTTGTCCACAAGCAAACTCAAAGCTGGATGCTGAAGAATACTGTCACTCTCCCATGTCGCATCCTCTGCCGGTAGATCCCTCCACTTAACCAAGTATTCCCTGATGACCCGCCTCCGAAGATGACGCTCTCTGGAATCCAGAATGGCCTCAGGTATCAAAACTAATTTTCCCTCATCATCCAGGGGTGGCAAATCAATAGAAGGAATTACGTGTTGTCCCAACGCCTTTTTGATGCGCGACACATGGAACACGTTGTGAACTCTACTGTCCACCGGAAGATCCAGCTCATAAGCCACTTGACCCACACGTCTGACAACTCTGAAAGGTCCATAGTATCGCGGCTTAAGTTTCTCGGAGCCCTTCTTGCGAAGGGTAGACTGCCTATACGGCTGAAGCATCAGGTACACCAAATCATCGATCTCGAAGGACCGCTCTATTCGTCTCTGATCAGCATATTGTTTTTGCTGATTTTGGGCTTTCTGAATATTTTCCCTAAGTGCTCTCATAATATCCTGGTTCTCCTGTAACAAATCACCAGCACTGGGAACTCTACTGTCACTCAGCAATAAATCAAGAAAGCTCGGAGCGTCATATCCATATAACGCTCGATATGGTGTCATCTGGATGCTCATGTGATGGGTGGTGTTGTAACAGTACTCACATAAATATAACCACCTCACCCATGCCTTCTGCTGCCCTGAACTATAGTTACGCAAGTACCCTTCCACCCATTTGTTGACGATCTCTGTCTGCCCATCTGTCTGGGGGTGGTAGCTGGTACTAGGGGTGAGCTCTGTCCCACAAAGCTTGAATAACTCCTGCCAGAAGTTACTCATAAATCTGCTGTCCCTGTCGCTAACTATACTGCGAGGTAAACCGTGCAGCCTGAATACCTCTCGGAAGAACAAATCAGCAATCTGAGTAGCCGTGTGTGTAGTAGTGATTGCGAAAAAGTGTGCATATTTCGTCAATCGATCTACCACCACGAAAATACTGTCCTTCCCTTGAGCTTTTGGCAAGCCCGTGATGAAATCCATGGATAAACAATCCCACTTCCTCTCAGGAATAGGAAGCGGCTGTAGAAGACCTGCAGGGTATGTGTGCTCTTGCTTGTTCTGCTGACAAACAAGACATTCCCTGACATACTGGAGAACATAGGACTTGAGACCCTTCCAAGAGAATCTCTCCCGTACCTGCCGATAGGTCTTATAGTACCCGGGATGTCCCGCCATAGGTGAATCATGCAATGACCTCAAAACCCTGTCCCTCATCTCAGAACCTGGGACCAATAAAATCCTCCCTTTGTAGATGATAAGGTCATCTACAAGTGAATACCTGTCATCCAATACTGATCCATCTACTATGCTAGAGGCCCATGGGTCCTTAGCATATTCTGCTACAATCAGGTGTCTCCAGTCTTCTGAGACCAATGTAATAGAACCCAAGTGAGGACGGCGAGATAAAGCATCAGCAACCACATTCTGAGTGCCCTTGACATAAGAGATGTCAAAATCGTAAGACTGAAGCTTGCTGACCCATTTTTGTTTTCTCTCATTAAGATCTCGCTGCCCAAGAAAATGCTTCAGACTATTATGATCGGTTTTCACAGTGAACTTACTACCAATCAAGTATTGCCTGAATTTGGCCATCGCATGCATGATAGCCAACATTTCCTTATCATAGATACTAAAACTCCGTTCTGGCCCTCTTAGCTTTCTGCTCTCAAAAGCAATAGGGTGACGATCCTGCATAATAACTGCACCAATACCCTCACCACTGGCATCGCAATGTAACTCAAAGGGTTTAGTGAAGTCCGGTAAAGCCAAAACAGGACACGAAGTCATGAGAAGTTTGAACTTCTCAAAGCACGCTTGTGCTAGTGGGGTCCACTCAAAAGCACCTTTCTTAGTCAAATCGGTTAGTGGCGCAGCATGCCGCGAGAACCCACTAACAAACCGACGATAGAAAGCACACAATCCTACAAATCCCCTGAGCTGTGTCAAAGTCGCAGGTGTAGGCCAATCAATGATGGCTCGAACCTTCTCTGGGTCCATGCTGACTCCTGCACCGCTGATGATATGTCCCAGATATAAAAGTTCTGCCATGCCCAATGCACACTTGGACTCCTTGGCATACAAGGACTCCCTGTCAAGTATACTCAGTACCTCATCCAAGTGTACCATATGTTCTTCCCATGATTTACTATAAACCAGGATGTCGTCGAAGAACACTAAAACAAATTTCCTCAAATGAGGATGGAAAACCCTGTTCATTGTCGACTGAAACGTGGCTGGAGCATTGGTTAACCCAAATGGCATAACCAAAAAATCAAAGTGTCCACAGTGACATCTGAACGCCGTTTTCTCTATGTCCTCTTCTCGGACTCTGATCTGGTGATGACCTGTTCTCAAATCAATCTTTGAGAAGTAGCAAGCTCCATGAAGCTCGTCTATCAACTCATCTATCCGAGGAATAGGATACCTGTTCTTAATGGTTTTCCTGTTGAGCATTCTGTAATCGATACACATTCTAAGTGTACCATCCTTTTTCTTCACCAAAACAACTGATGAAGCAAAAGGTGACTTACTCGGCCTGATGTGCCCCATAGCTAACAGCTCCTGAATAGTCTTCTCAATTTCATCTTTCAGACGCTTGGGGTGCCGGTAAGGAGTAATCATAATTGGTTTCGTGCCCTCCTCCAGTTCTATAATATGCTCAATACCTCTATCAGGAGGCCTGCCTGGTGGAATAGCACTGAATACCTTCGCATGTTTGATTCGAAGTTCCTGCACATCTGGATGGTATGGAGAAGCTTGCTGATCCAACTGTGAAGGCATTAGCTTGCATTCAGCAGCCGACTCTACCATATCATTACGAATCAAACGCTCCATTCGCCGAAGTGAAATCTCCCTAAGGTTGCTGTCCCTGATGGCTTTAAGAACATGGTTTGTGCCATCAATGGTGAACTTCATCTCCATGTCACGCAAATTAAGCGTGAACTCTCCTATTGCATGAAGCCACTTCATGCCAAGAACTAAATCAGTTCCACCCATGTTTACAACATAAAAATCTGCCTTGAACTCAAAATTATTAAGTTTCAAAGGCAAGTCAGGTATCATCCTCTCACAATCGAGAGTGTTCCCATCTGCAACCCTCACACGTATGCCTTCAAACTGTTGAGTTTGAATACCCCGTTTCTCTACCAACCGTGAATCGATGAAGTTATGGGTTGCACCTGTATCAAGGAGAGATATGACCCTTTGACCAGCTAGGATCCCACGGAGTCTGAAAGAACCCTCTTTCTGCATGCTGGACATATGAGCCTCCTTAAGTTCTGTTTCCTCTGCAATTTCTGCTTCATTTTCTGATTCTTCCCCATCTGTATCATAGATTGGAGCTCGCTGATCAGAAAAATCAGTCAATGGTTCTTCCTCATAAAACCACTCCATATGCTTGTTTTGCCCTTTTGGTTTGAGGGGGCAATCGTGATTAAAATCATACGGACCTTTGCAATAAAAACAGAGTTTTCTCCTTCTCAAATCATTCATAGTTTCTCGATCTAAAGGGGCTGCAAATTTCTTTTTCTGATCTGTATTATCAGCCTTCTTTGGATCTGATTTATTTTCCGTGTATGATGTTGTAGGCTTCGAGCTCGAGCTAAAAGGCTTACGAGGTGTAGATAGCTCCATGCTGCGAGCTTTCCTCATTGCCTCCTGTAAGGTAGGTGGATCAAATGCTTTTATCCAACCTTTCATGGGCTCGAAAAGACCTTCAATAAATAATATGACCAGCCTTCTCTCTGAGATCCCTGTCACCATAACAGATAGTCTTTGGAATTCACCAATGTACGATTCCAAGCTACCTAACTGTTTCAGTTGTGCTAAATCTCTGAAGAAAAGCTCAGGATCCCTTCTGTCAAATCTCTCTACCAGTCTATCAGTAATCTCCTGGTAAGAGGTAATCCTGTCATGATGAAGGGTAGTCATGCCATGAATCCACCAGTCATGTGCTACGCCATCTAGATGAAGTCTTTGCCATGAATATAGCATCCACCTCGGGGCATGGGCGTGAGTGTCGAGAGAAATATCAGTTACTAACCCGAGGCCCGTCTTGCCTTTCTGCTGCCATCGAAATGTACTAAAAGTTAGTTTCTTGGTTACTGTTAAAGATCCTCTTATTTATTATCTGGGGCCTTTGTCATTCCTGTTCCTGGTGTGCTCTCTCTTCTGGCTCATAAACCTATCAAAGTTAAGGTGCTCCTTAACCCTTGGTGGCAAATTATCCCACTCATCATGCATCGCCATAATATTATCTGCAAAATTTATTTCACCACCCTGTTCAGCTTCATCCACTTCCTCAGCATCATCTCTGGTGAACGTGGGAAATGTAGCTCTCTCATAGGTGCGTACTGGATCTATAATCCTCTGTGGCTGTCTATGGATACTGCCATCTCTATCTGAATCCAAACTACGAGCTCTGTTTAATGACAAATTCTGAACATTCGTGCTAAGTTGTTGAAGAATAGTTGCAACCTGCTCTTGCCCTGCAACCATGCCTCTAAGCACGTCTTTGGCTTCACTGTCCTCATCCTCCCAGTTATTTCTGTGAGAACTTTCTCCAGCCCTGTTCGCCATATTGTCCCAATCTAATTCCTCCTCCTGATCTGCAAACGGAAATGGTGGAAATGGATTCTGGTCGCCTCTTTGATTTCTAGGGCCACCTCTGAAATAGGACTTACCAAAACCCTCTCTGTTTGACTTCATAAATTCTCAAACCCCACAAGCTGGCAGGATGTGGCTCTGATACCACTGTGATGAGACCTGCTGGCTCTCAGTTCATAACCCTCTTTTCTTAAATCTTTAAAGTGTTTTTTAGAGTTTTTTAGAGAAATCTTAGTAGAAAGAAGAGAAGGGGCGCAGCATATTTTGCTCACAAAAGAGAAATTTAAACTTATTCCTTCAAATTGAAAGTACAAAATGTATTATCAAACACCAACAGATAGATTAGGAACAATAAACATACCAATCAGGCTCCAGATTATTTAAATAAGAAACTGGCCAGGTCTACAGCCGGAAATGGTGAAAATCAGCATAAAAGCACGCCCAAGCTCCAGACAAGGTTTCTCCAGCTCAGAAATTGGTCACAAAACCTTTATAATAGCTACTTCGCCAAGATGGATATCAAACCCCTCTCTCAAAAGAAGCGTTTCATTGTCTACCACTTTTCTCAGACACCAGAACCAAAAAGGTGGGCCGTGAAACAGATAAGAAGAAGTGAATACAGAGAATTCCGAAGCAAAATCGCCACAGAACCCCTGATTATTATCAACATATTTAAGTGGCTTCCTGCAGCGAAACCACCTTAGAACTTACATATGAAGCTCTCAACCTGTACTGATTCAGCTGATCTTTCACAGCCTCAAGAGTACTCAACACTGAAGAGTTTTCCGTTCTCCAATGGACAAAATGATCAAACCCTGGTCACAGGATATTGCTCAGAGGAAAAATGCACAAGGCAATTCGAAATAATCAAAAAGGTGAGTTTCTATTGCCAAAAATGCCTCTTTATGCAAAGCACGCATTTCCATAATGATACGCCCATTTTAGGTTTTCAAAATATAATAATATTTTAATATATCACTTTCCAATAGTTGGGCGCACTTTTATAATATTTAGATCATTGAAATATTATAATCCTGTCTCATTTAAATGATATAAAAATATAAATAAAGTCAAGGTGACTTTTATAAAAGGCGTTTAAGTGTCAAATTAACTTAATCACTTAAAATCCCGTAAAATGCTCAAATCTCAGGATAATCTCGTGCCGTCAGAAGCGATGAACTCCTGGAATGCCAACACTCACTGTGATCTAAACACTGTCCACTGAAAACACGAACAAACAAACTCTCCAAAATGCACCACTGACCCTCTATCCAAACTGGCTAGCCCACAAGGGTCCAATAAAGGGCTAACGCTCTGTTCCCGAGAACTGTCTAGCGAGGGGACATCACATAAGATCTCGTGATTGATGGTATCCATGGCATCAAAAACAAAAATCACAACATGGAGTCATGAGATATGGTAGAAAGGAGTTTGTATCACTTAGGCCAACATTGTTAGTTCTATGTGAAGTCATGTGCTTGTATAAGACAATTCTGCAAATGCTGCTATAGCATAGGAACAGTAATCAAAGATTGACTTAGCAAACCAGAAGTATAAATGTAATTCAATTACTTGGGATTTAATTGGGAAAAGGTGGAAAGAATAAAAAATGTTGCTTTTCCATCCAACATGGCCCATAAATGATTTTATTTTTTGCTTTTTGAAACTAGAGCAGGGGTTTGAGGGCAGCACCCTTGTAGCTTTGTGTCATCTAGGATCATTTGCTTAAATATTGGTTTTTAAGTATTTGGTTCATCTTATTGCCACTTAAAAAAACTTGGATCTTGCATTTTTCATCATTTCTTAGACTCAGGATAATACAGAGGACTTTTTAGTTTTTAATCTGATGAGGCAAGTGATTAAAATTAAACTTTCAGAACAGGTTGATTAGATAACTTGAAATGAAGGTAATGATTTAGCATCTCTGAATAAATCCAGGTATTTTCTGTCCTAAATGAAGACGAACAGAAATTTAAAAAAAAAATGGAAATATTGTATTTATTACGTGTTCTCAAAATTCTCTCAATTTTCTTTTTTCTAATTCATTTGTTCTTCAATTGTAATTTAGAAAGTGGCGTTGGCCCCATCTGTAAATGGTTATATTTGTAGCTTTAAAGAATCTAAAAAACATGCACATGGAAGGAAATGAGGAGCTTTAGAAATAGAAACCTAATTAATTGTGAGGATTGTTGATTTTAAAATTGAGGATCAGATCAAACCTGCCCATGGTGATAATGGGATGGGATATGCTTTGCAAAATTCCATTCTGACAATGGTACTTTTAAGGGAAGATTGCTACCTGAAAAATGAAGCAACCAAGAAATTTGGTTCTTCAGAAAAAACTATTTTCTTAAACTCTGTAATTCATCTCAAAGCTACTTTTTCATGGTCAGGCGCTTTCATACTTTTCCACATAAGTTGATGCCTATTTGAGACAGGCTTTCCAGTTAATTAAGACATTAAATATATAGAGTCTAGTAAATATAATTAGGAGTCACAATATATATAAAAGATAGTTATTCCTGATAGCATAAGAGACAGCCACTGATGTTCATGGTCTTGATTGGGCCGCAAATAAAAAGTCAGGTCAACTATAGTGCCAAAAAGAGTAGCTGGTAATGTCTCAGCTGTAGAATTATGCACTTGAAGAAGAAAATCAATATACTGGGATGGTAACCTCATACATTAGTATTATTCATTTCCATTGGCATTCAACCCATTTCATAATGGATTTATTTTAAATTTTTATGTCAGTTTTGCAGATTAATACATATTTTTTAATTCTAGCTTGATGAAATTGATTGACTTATCCTTGCAGATCATGATTGGAATTCTTTTCTTCTTGTTTGAATTTTATGATGATCAACTACTTGCCTTTATGGTGCTCACTCTTGTGTGGTTATGTGAGCTGTTTACGATGATCAGGTTGGTGAGGACACCTTACATTTAAGTAATTTTTTGAGTATTTGCTTTGAAGTATATAAAATTGTTTTCTTGACTTCTGAATGTTTTCGTCAGACATACATGGAGGGAGAGTAATTAATGTGTGCTAAATATAGTTTGGTTGTTAACTTGTTTCTTTTCTGAATACAATTTAATTAAAACAGGAATTTAGAACAAGTAATTTTAGTAGCGTATGCATGTCCAGTTCTTCCAGACCTCGAAAAGCATTCTTTGAATGTATTTTATTTCTGAGATTTTATTATTTACATTTGAAGTAAATACATATTTCTAATCATAAAGACAAATTTTCTTACATGTATTTGCAATTTTTTGTGCAGTGTGCGGACACCCATTTCAATGCAATATTTTCCCCGGTTCTTCTTACTCTACTTTCTAGTGTTCCATATATACTTTTTCTCATATGCTTATGGTAAGTTGCTTCATTTGTGGAGCATGTAAATGTTAAAGTTCATAGTATAGTTTGATTTTCATTTATAATGTTTTATATATATGTTATAATTTGAAGATATTGATGTATATTGTTATATTGTGGAGCATCATAGTTTAGCTTGTTTGGCTTTTCACTTGAAGTTCAGTAACCAGACTTAAGTTTTCTGGGCAATGATTGATCAGGTTTCTCATACTTGGCATTCTCAACTACAGCAGCTTTTATGCAGCACTTGGTTCTGTACTTTTGGAATCGTTTTGAGGTAATAATGATTCTTCCTGTGTCTTCATTGCACCAGCATACAATCAATGCTATGTTCATTTGTTCACTTAATCACACTGTGTAGGTGCCAGCATTGCAAAGGTTCATGCGGCAACGAGCTCAATTGCAGCCACAGCCTGGGGTACAGATAACATCATCTGCTATACTAACATCCACCTTCCACGTTACAAGGTTGAACTCTAGGAGTGCAAATCCATTAGATATTTTAAGAACTTATCAACAAGTTAGAGATGGTCAACCAGAAGACAACAATGTGACTGGTAGCAGTGCCATATCTCTGGGAGGCACAAGGGTGCGTGGCAGTTTACGTCGGATTCTTCGAGATGGTGATGAGTTCCCATTGTTCCACACGGCCAATGATAATGAGGTCAGAAGATCTTATACTGGCAGAGTTGAAACCTCTGATCCAAACTATATGACAACAATGCCTAGAGGAGTTAATACAGATTCTATCAGGACTATTATATCAAATTCAATGCACAACAATGAACTAAGAGAGAATAATACATCTAGAGGATTTAATCAACAAGCTTCAGCACAAGACTTGCAGCCAACAGTTCAAACTGCTACATCTATAATGAACCCAAATCCATTAGCGTCATTTGGTTCACTACTATTGTGGATTTTAGGTGGTCTTTCTGATGGCTTAGTATCTTTCTTTCCTATGTTCAGGGATTCCACTGACCAGGGGTTGGATAACACTGATTCCCCCCGGCAAGAGAACCAGCAACATGTACGGAGTTCATGGTGGAGTGGATCTAATGGTTTAGAAAGATTGCGGCGAAGGAGTGGCCACTCTATTGAATCATGAGGTAAGTTTGTATGTATGTATAGGCAGGTTTTATGGGTACAAGAGATCAGCTATCTTGGCAATGTATTATGTGATCTGTGAGCCAAGCTGCATTTTCTCAGCAATGCTTCTATCGGTGTTGAGAGAAAAATTGCAAATATAGAGCTTTCTATACATGTATGTATGTATAATGCTGCAAGAGCGATTGCATGCTTCTGTAATTTTCTTTTCTATCGAGAATTTTAAATGCAGCAATCAAAGGATGTGAATGTGGTGCAGTACACAATCTAGGTAAAAGGCAATCTGTTTTTGAGGTAATTTTAATTCAATTCCCTTTTAAAATCAGTAAAGCAGATCAATCCTCCAGTGACTGTGAGCTGTCATCTCTCTGCCCCTGGGGAATACAAGCTGTAAACTACTGACACTGATTCCCAATTTTGAATTAATAATAGATCAAAGCTATATTTTACATCCAGTTTGAGATTTAACTCTCGCCCAGCTCCAGTTGCCAGGGGCAACTTCTATCAATAGAGATGATGTAAGCTCATCCTGGCTTTACAATTTGGCAGGAGTTTTACCAATAGGAAACAATAAATGGTTGGTTTTGGAAAATGGAGAAAACATTTAAAATTGTATGCTATGCTTATGTTTTACCTTGAGATAATATGTACTTTTAAAATTTACTCCTATATGTTGTAAATGTTTCCAGAGTTGTCAGATCTTTGAAAATTATTGTGGAAATAATACAGTTGCCAGTGTCCCAGACAACTAATGGAGAACTAGTTACGCACCTGCCATTGTATGGGTTCTTGGATTTCACTCGTTAATGGTGGTCTTCAAATTGTTCATGCATAGGAAAGTAGAGAGGTGAGACATTTCATGGATGGAAACGATGAGATTTGAGATCATTCATGCATGGAGAGCATGAGTTTTAATTTTGTTACTTGACATAGACAATATTCTGAAAATACAAGATCTTCTTATTCAAGTCAAGCTTCTGAGATCTATGTTATTACCCATGTAAGCGAAGTCATTTATGTTTGCTTTCAAATACATGATTTAGCATGGTCAATGTGAACTTAGTAGAGTCAGATATTTTCTACAATTTAGCTTCCATGGTTGATGGTTTGTAGTTCACAGAACAGATGATTTCATGTACCACAATGGAAGAAATGCCATTTCCACAATGTCTTGCAATATAAGTGGCATTCAAAACTAGTCCAAACTTAGCTGTTGAATGGCATAAAAGTCTTTTTCTTGCTTTTTTGATCTGTCAAAATTCTATGCTGCTCTGAAATATCGTAAATTCTATGCAACAATCACTTTGGTTACTTATTCCATCGTATTCTGAGCCTTCATAGAGGAATGTCATGCACTCACTCTCATTGACAATCACAGGCATTGCACCATTGCGCATGCTATTCAATCATTAGACTAGTAATGCAGACTTGAAAGGAGACAAAACCTACTTAGTGGTTGCAAATGACAAGGTTCTAATTTGGCATGAGGAATGTCATGCGCTCACTCTCATTGACAATCACAGGCATTGCACCATTGCGCATGCTATTCAATCATTAGACTAGTAATGCAGACTTGAAAGGAGACAAAACCTACTTAATGGTTGCAAATTACAAGGTTCTAATTTGGCATGAGGAATGTCATGTGCTCACTCTCATTGACAATCACAGGCATTGCACCATTGCGCATGCTATTCAATCATTAGACTAGTAATGCAGACTTGAAAGGAGACAAAACCTACTTAATGGTTGCACATTACAAGGTTCTAATTTGGTTTTATTGCCACCTTTTAAATTTTTTTTCACTGTTATTAGAATTGCCTTGACTTTGGATGGTAAACAGTGATTTCTCCCATACTACACACTTGAAATTCAAGGAAGAAATATCTGAATGCCTCTTAGGGACTTACAAGGCCCAAAGTCCAAGCCACACTATAGTACATTGTTTAAAAAACTCGTTTAACTTTATTGTTTTCACCTGTTCTAAACTCGAAGGATGAGTTTGATTAGTTATCCTCTCATACTTTGTCAAATCATATTTGCATGTTTGTTTTTAATTTTGTTGGGTTTGCAGAATTTCTAGTAAACTAGTACATTTCTAGTTTACTATCCTTTTAAATCATCAATAGACAATATATTATTTTACAAAAAGGGGTTTATAATTTAGATAAAATATGCCTCTTTAAATGATGGCACAAACGTCAAGGGCATTGATGGACTTAACTTCACAAGCGTCTCTAGTGCTAGCTTTTGTATTAGTCGTATTTAGTCAATGAAAAGCCGAAAATTCTTATTAGGAACCAAAAGCCACTATTTTGATGTGAACCAAACATCATATTGCGATTCCGTGCAATTCATTCAACTCTTAGTAGAACTAAGAATTGGTTCAAGTATGAAGTCAATAAATGCTATACAAATGACATTTCGAAGGGCCTATCCACATGCAATGCACATTTGATTAAATCTTAGTATAACTAGGATTTGGTTTAAGTATGGTGTAATGCTCAACAGTAAAAGGAGACGTGTTCCATATAGTTCACAAGTTTGAATTTTGAGAGGGGCAGATAACACTGTTAGTAGAACAATATATGGAAAAACCAATCTTCTTGTGAGCTCACATGGGGGACTCATCAATCCTCTTGTAGACTTCCATGTGGAGTTTTATACACCACATAGATGTCTCACCGGTAGTGACCTAAGAATTATATTTATCTTTTATACCAGTAGATGGAGCAAATAATATTGACAAATGTGTTGGACTCAGCAAGTTTTTACTTTGTTAACAAATTCCTCTATTTGAATTCATGTTCTACGTTCAATCTTAATTTTTGTATTTAAAATTTCTGGTTAATTTAAGTACCAAACAAATAGTCCCAAAGAAGCAAAGGAAAGTGTCAACTGCCCTCAAAAGTTTAGATGTTGTCAATCTGCAATATATCCGTTGGGCAAATCATTTTCTTTGATATGCGGGATTAACCCATCATACTGCGTCAAGAATGTTCAAATCATGTGCGTCATTGCAATGCAATTTACAAAGTAAAAGAAATGATATAAATCATTCCTATGTAATTTACAAAATAAAAAATAATGATATAAATCATATTCCTACGAACAATAAGAAAAGGTGATTATTTGGGCACATTGCAAGAGTGTGCTAAGCACAGTAAAAGTAGAAATGCTATTTCTTTTATAAATATTGCATTTACTACTAAACCAAGTCCTACAACGCCAACGGAAATGCAATATCATGCAAAATTTATGCTTTCAGATTAATGTGCACAAGTTAAAACAAACTTTTGTATTTGGTGTCTTCCATGTACGCAAGGCACATAACACACAAGGTATATATGATTGGTTTCAAAACTTGTGCATGGAGTTGAAAGAATTTGTAGTTCATCTATACATACAAGAGACATGGATATTATAAGAAAGGCCCAATGGGAGCACATCACATTTAAAATGTGGATTGTATAAATCCAAGAAGATGGAATTGCTTCTACAAAGGATGTGAAAACTATCACATTTATTTTGATACGAGTGTAGGATTTAATCATAAAGAAAAGGGGTAAACCCTCGTTATCACAAGTCGTTGCATAGGCACAATGACAACGCAATAAAACAACTATCAATGGTTTCCACAATGATGTAGATTCATTTATTTGTGGCTTACCCTTAATTGCAGTATAACTAGTTCGCCTAGTATATGAAATTTAAATACAAAACTTCCCTTCACATAATTATTATTCAAATGTCATGTTTATGCATGCATGTGGAAACATTGCCCCCAAACCAAAATTTGAAGATCAAATTAAAGTTTTTTTATTCTAATATTCTTTTGTTGTTTCGTTTTGATGAGAGGGGATTAGTTACACCCGCTAGAATGCACAAGACATTCAAGAATGACCTTTTGGTGAATTTAATATACTCATTAATTGTGCAATGTTAAGAATCTCGATGGTGTCATATGGGTCCAAAGTAAGGCTTAACCAAGACATTTTTAATGTTCTTTTACTAATACCCTAGAACATCATCAAACAAATATATGAAACAAAGGAATAATTCAAGCACAAATATTTCTTTATTCCCTCTTCTTTGTAAGGACCGGTGTCACATTCCACATGTTGTGGCTCTTAGTATTGCTAGGGCCTTCATCCATGACACTTGTACTACATAATTATTTGGATCTTCAATCCATACCACTCCTATCTCATTTTCATGGGGATATTCCTCTTCTTTCAAGATCTAATGGAATTTTTTTCACGTGAATCTTCGTTCCATACAACTCCTACCTCATCTTCATGGGAACATTCCTCTTCAAGATCTAATGGAAAATATTTCATGTGGATCTTTGTTCCATACCACTCTTAAATGGGGATATTCCTCTTTCTTCAAGATCTAAATAACACACAAACTTTCTTCTCTAAATTTCACTGTTTTCTTTACCTTTATCTAAGTCATGTACATGAGACTTACTCTAATTCTTTAATATAATGGAAAATTTCCCTTTTCTTAAGAAATTAGATTTTGATGATTGGAAATTTTGAACAGAAGCTATAGAAGTAGAAGGAAGATGTTTTTATAATTAAAAAATATAATTTTGAGAAAAAAATCACTAACCTAGAAAAGTTAGGGTTTTCATAAAATACTGTCATGAATTTCATATAAATGAATTAAAATTTGATGCAAAATGTACTTTTCTTTAGAGACATTTATGCATTGGTAAAATATTAGTATGGAATATAAGAAATTAATCTTGATTGAATAAGTAGAACTTGTCCAACTAATATATACCAAAGTAGAATTTGAAGATTTTGTAGAAGAATAGAATGAAGTATTTGGTGTCCTTGTATTAATATTTAATCTACAGTAAGAAATGACATATACACTAATTCTACATGCAACACATTAAAAAAATAAGAAGCAAACTACATTAATCAAATGGGGTTTTATGCATTGAAAATGTGGATTGCATCTACAAATCTAAAAAAGTTGAAGGAAACATGTCTTCAATAGGTGAACACATGACACATTATTATTGATATGAAAATATCACATTCATTAAAAAAATAAGAAGCAAACTACATTAATCAAATGGGGTTTTATGCATTGAAAATGTGGATTGCATCTACAAATCTAAAAAAGTTGAAGGAAACATGTCTTCAATAGGTGAACACATGACACATTATTATTGATATGAAAATATCACATTCATTAAAAAAATAAGAAGCAAACTACATTAATCAAATGGGGTTTTATGCATTGAAAATGTGGATTGCATCTACAAATCTAAAAAAGTTGAAGGAAACATGTCTTCAATAGGTGAACACATGACACATTATTATTGATATGAAAATATCACATTCATTAAAAAAATAAGAAGCAAACTACATTAATCAAATGGGGTTTTATGCATTGAAAATGTGGATTGCATCTACAAATCTAAAAAAGTTGAAGGAAACATGTCTTCAATAGGTGAACACATGACACATTATTATTGATATGAAAATATCACATACATTATTATTGATATGAAAATAAAATTGACCATTTAGAAAAGGTAAACAATTATTTAAAATAAAGATAATACCTTCCAACATTAGACATCATTGATGGGCTTACCCTATAGTGTATTATAACTACATAGCATAATATATGAACTTCAACTAGAAAATAACTTACTTGCATGGATATGATTAATATGTTACATTTAGGTATGCAACATTCCCTTCTTACCCTCCTTCGATAGACTTGCACACCTAGCAAACACAACTTCACAATTAATAATGACATTTGTCCACTATATATAGGATTGCACTTGCAATCCAAATTATGGAGGAAATAGTTTAGAATATATAAAAATATCATATATAGTTGTGTTGATATAAAAATATGTTGGTTTTATTAAGAGGAATAAAGTTTTATGTATAATTGTACACCTAAAATGTATTTTTGTAGTTATCAAATTAGGTCTATCTTGCAAATCCCCTTCCAACATTAATTACATAAATGCTTTTATTAAATTAAGCTATTTAATCATTCTTTTAACGTTAAATAAATTTTGATTATATATTAACAAATGTAACCATTCTTTCGACATCAATTAAATAAATTATCCTTGTTTATTTAATCATAACTAATTCAACCTTTCTTCTAAATTTTTCACCTTAATTGAATAAATCATACTTATTTAATTAAATTAATCACTCCCCTAACATTCTTCCATAAATTAAATAAATACATAATATTTATTTAATTCTTCTAAAATTTTCCTCATCATTAATTAAATAAACAAATTAGGTTTAGTCAACTAATTAATCATTTGTGCATTCCTTCACCACTTTCTTTAAAATAAACAAGTCAAATTTGCACCAAACTCTAAAAGGACCTCTTTTCAATCTTCACCCTCCATTGAGATTGAAAATCATGTACTCTAATCATAAGATTCCACTTGTAGACCTCTCACTCTCTCTTGCAAATAGATCATCCCCATCCCTCTATTGCACAAGATCAAATCCCACCCACCCATCAACCTTATCCAAAATCTATAAATTAACCATTTGACAAGCCATTTTCAAGAATAGGAATTGGTTGCAAGACACGGTTATGTTGCTAGATTGAGAAACCATATTACCTCTCAACCACAACCAGCCATGTTGAACACATCACTTGGTCAACAAGGTTTGCTTTGGTGACAAGTTTGTATCCTTTTTGTCATTTTTGATGAGAAGTTTGTTCCCTTGTCATTTGTTTACTTACCTTAGCTCAATCAAAGGTGTAACTAGGTATAGAATAAAAAGAATTGTTTATGCATTGCTTTCTATTGATTTGTTCTATATTTTGGTGTACAGATTTTTGCATGCCTAGTGAGACATGCTCACAATTTAATTTTCTTTGCAAAGAGTATTTTGAGTGATTTATGTAGATTTTTACATAGATTTTCCATTTTTCTTAGTTTGGAATAAGCACTCTATGTAACAATGTATTTAGTATATGTTTTGGTGCATCTACACTCTACCTTAGTGTATTTGCATTAAGTCAAACCTTAAAATCTAAACCCCAACTTGTGGCACATGCACTCTAGTTAGTGTGGTAATTGCATTGCCTCATGGCACATGAACAATTATTCTGGTGTATGCACACTTAGGGATTTTTGAAATGATTTTAGCACCCTGTAGCTCCCTTACACATTGAGTGACATATTCTCACTCATTTATGGTGTATGAACCTTTTAGGATTCTACACTATCTGTTTAGCATTTATGTACTAATTTTTAGAATTTTTGCATCTACTTTAGTGTTTTTGCATATTTTTTAACATCTTTTCTATAGAATTTTGATTTTTAATCATTTGATGTAGGTGTTCTATGTAACATCATATACACACTCTATGGTGTATACTCTATGTGTAATATTGCATTTTCTCCTAGTTAACTATTTTCTTATGTTTTTAGACTTTTCTTGCTAACACTAATCATTGCAAGGGTTTCTTGGGACTTTTTGTGTCATTTGTTAACCTCTTTTGTAGGCTTGTTTGTTTGTTTGTTTGTAGACTAATAAGAACATCAAAATACTAATAATCTTATTGTAATTTTTTTTAACCAAGAATCAAATTTATACATATTTTATGTGCTTTCATTTGCTTTATTTAAAGTAAATTAACTTGCCTGTTAGATTTGTGTGTCTAATGGTGCATATGCTCTTCCTTCATATTTCAAGGTGACCTTAGAAATTAGAAGTATCCCGTAAACATGTCATGTCCCCTTTTTAATTAATTAATTTTGGAGGAGATATTATCCCATTCCAAATATTTTCCTTTGCCTAAAGTATGAAAATTGGGAAATAATCATATTTAAAATGATAATTTGGACCCAAATCATTTATTATTTCTTATTTTTGATAAAAGGTGTCAAATAATTATTTAATATTAATAATTTGGAGTATTTTCCCAATGAAGGGCATGATATTTCTTATGAGGAGGTTTGTAACCTCCTAGTTTAGGTGACAATCAATTATTAGTAGATTCTTTGATAGTTTTTATGATAGCTTGCATGTGGGGAGTTATTGTTTAATTTTGGCAAAGAATCCTGTAATGAATGAAATTTGGCAAATGAGATATCATTAAAAATTTGGTTTCATGCACTTTCCAGTGGTGTGGGTCTTTTCACTATTTTTTTGCTATTGGTACATTCGACAGCCTGTTGAAGTTAGAGGTGTTGTTTTTAGTCTCGAGCTCATAACTTTTGAGTTGTTTTTATTTATTTTTTGGAGGGGATTTTGGATTTGGTCCTCTATTTATTTGTAGGCAAAGTCACATTTTAGGATTTTTTTGCCCTTTTATCTTCTCAATATTACATTGTATGGACTTTTGTTCTGCAATCTTCTTTTATGGATGAAAAACCATAGGAGAGTACAACTTGTAGATGAAAAATCATTCTAGATCTCTTTATGTTGTTCTTGTGTGTGTTTTGGTTGTTATAACAACCTATTATCTTGTAATTATTAGTTCCATATGTTTAATGCAAATTTAGAGAGTTTCAATGTTTTATTTGGTAGTGTGAGTGATCCGATGCGGTGTGAGTTTAATGTACAATTTGTTCTAGATATTTTCACTATTATTGTTGTTATACCTTTTGATGTTATTTTTTGGAGAATTTTTTGTAACATGTTATATGTTTAAAAATCATATTTCATTAATAGAAGAATCTCGCAAAATTTCTATGCAAAAATTGTCAATTTTGGGTGCTAGTTTGTTAAGAAATTGCCTTTGTGGGTATTTCAAATTAATTTATAAAATGATTTCTTGAGGGTTTGAAATATATTATCTTGTCTCATTTTTCTATGCATTGTTGTAATTTTAAAAAATAGAAAATTATTACATTTTGGACATTATAGAGGTATCAGAGCTAAGATCTTGCCAACCTTTAGGGTAAATTGTTTATCATGGGAGGTTTTTGCCAATCTCTATTTAATAGAATATTTCAAATAGACAAGGTAAAATCAACTTCTAAATGGTATGAAGAATACCAAAATCTTATGAAAAGTGCAAAGGAATCCTTAACATTTTATGAATATGTAGAGGTTAAGGGAAGAATTGTTCCCCAAGATGAGGATACTATTAGA
>VDFB02112730.1:0-23585 GCA_007258455.2 Sequoia sempervirens
TTCCATGATTGCTTGTACCTTTGCGGGATCGACTTCAATTCCTTTTGCTGAAACTATGTATCCCAAGAGTTTTCCAGATGTGACTCTGAAAACACATTTCTTAGGGTTGAGGCGTACTTTGAACTTTTCCAACCACGCAAATATTTTGGATAATATCTCGAGATGCCCTTCTTGTGTGTATGATTTTTCCAATATGTCATCGACATAATCTTCCATGAATGTGTGCATCATGTCATGAAAAATTGTAGTGATATCTCTTTGATATGTAGCCCTAGCATTCTTTAAACCGAAGGCATGACATTCCAACAGTAAGTCCCCCAGGGACATGTGAAAGTTGTTTTGTCCTGGTCTTTAGGTGCAATCTTGATTTGGTTATAACCAGAAAAACCATCCATTAATGAATACATGGAATGGCCAGCCATTCGATCAACTATAGTATCAATGCTTGGAAGAGGAAAATCATCCTTAGGACATGCCTTATTAAGATCTCTGAAATTTGTGCACACTCGAACACTTTTTTCAAGCTTGGATACATGAACAATGTTGGAGATCCATTCTGCATAATCAATTGATCTTATAAATCCCACATCGAGGAGTTTCTTAAGTTCTTCTTTAACTAGTAGTGCCACATGAGGATGCATCTTTCTAAGTTTTTTTTTTACAGGATTTACTCTTGGTTTAATGGACAAGTGATGCATTATAAGATCCAGATCAAGACCTGGCATATATGCATAAGACCAGGAAAAGTTGACTTGATTTTCTCTATGAAATTCCATGAACTCAGGTACTTCTTTATCATTGATGTAGCCTTAGCTGTAGAATCACCGGTTTCTCTGTAGTTTTCAAAGATTAACTGCTGTAGGCTCAATCAAGATGGGCAATCACTCATGATAGTGCTTCGAGAGAGTGTCAAGCATCCCATCATCTAGTGCCTTAGAAAGGTTTTCACCATCTGATACACTCTTTGTTTTATCTTTTGCTTGATCTAATCGCGGATGCGGTTTCACCATTAGATGTTTCTTTTTTATTTTATTTTTGCAGCTAGGAAATTTGACACTCTCCTGAATAAGGATCTCATGCCAAAAATTGCCAGTGGATCAATCATTTACATTATCTGCAGAAAGGAAGTTTACGATAGATTCGTCGGTTGGAAACACAGGTATATCCAGAGGTTCAGATAGATCCTAGTCAATGAGATCGGGATGTATTAGCGGTAGTGGGTCATTCGGTTGCGTAAAATCGGCTATGGTTATGGTCGTAATGGAGGTGTCTATAGGATCTGAGGTATGAGGTAGATCAATGATGGTATTGTCCTCACGATAATCTTGTTCGAGTAAATTTGACACGGTATCACTAGAATCATAGTTGCATTGTAGTTCAGATTCATGTGGTTGGGTCCCTGAACCTTCTCCTTTGATTAGAGTAGGTGTATACTTGTGTATCACATCAACCTGTTTATCCCTCCAGAATTCATCATTATGGATGGTATCCCATTCGTATTCTCCAGAATTTGTGTCAGAGTTATTATCGATGAAATTCTGAATTGCTGTCAAGCATGCTTCCCTTGGATCAGAACTTTCTTGCAATGTAAGTACAATGTCATTCAATTGTTTGGATGTTTATTTTGAGCTAGTATTATAGCCTAGTCCTATTTTATCTTTTTCCGCAAGTCCTGGAGGATCAATAGGCTCAACTACTCCTTTTCTTTTTCCAATAGGACCATTACCCTCATAGCCCATCTTTTGCATGATTGAATATCCTTTACCATATTTCTCAGTTGGTAATTTGATATTGATAACTGTTTCATCTTCATCTTCATCTCTATAGAGCCATTTTAGCATTTCTCTATCCTCAGGATCTTCCATCAAAAATTTCTCTTTCATAAATTGGCCATTGAATTTTGTGATTGGTTCTGCTGCTGATTGTGTTGATGTTGATGCTACAGACATCTGATGTTGCGTGATAGAAGGTTGTCCATATGACCAAGGTGATGTTAGAAGATTAACCAGACAAAGAGAATATTCTCCTACTCCATTATCTTTGAACCGTAGTTGTTTTTCAAAGGTTTTGGTTAGTTGACTGATTTGTGTATCAACTTTTGAAGAAGTGCTAGTAGTCGCTTCTCAATTGTTAGGAACCAAAGTGTCTTGACTAGCTTTGATGGTAGCACAAGTTTGACTGTGAGAATTATTTGTTGATATCATGATCTCCTTTCCATCGTAACAAAACTTAAGAAACTGATGATTTGTAGATGGTATAGCTTGCATTTCGTGGATCGAAGGATGACCCAACAAGATGTATGTGAGATCACGATTTAATACTTGACAGAAAGTATTTTTGATAACAGGTCCCACTCTGATTGGTAGCATGATTAAACCCTTGGATGCTCTTTCCTCATCATCATAGGATTTAATGGTAATCTTTCTTCTGGGATCAATGGAATCCTTAGAAAATCCTAAAGCCTAAATTAATTTCATGGTAGATATGTTCAAACCAGCACCCCCATCTATTAGAACTCGTCTGACACAAAACTTGTGGACCATGACTTCTAAGTATAATGATGAATTATGGGGATGTTTCATGGAAACATCATTTTTTTCAGAGAATGAAAGGCATGTGGGTGAGGACAAATGTCCCACCATGGCTTGAAATTGTTCTACATTTAGATCATTGGATACAGTTGTTTCAATGAGGGCTTTGTTTAGAATTTCCTTATATGCTAGGAAAATCTTCAGAAGTTCCAAGATAGAGATCTGGGCAGAAGTTTTTCCAAGTTGATTGATTAAATCATATTGATGTGGAGACGGTGGCACAATGGGTTTTGAAGGAGCCCCTTTTAAGACAACTTTAGCTTGTACCCTTGTTACACTAACTTCTCGATACTTCGCCTTCTATTTGACTTTTATAACATTAACCCGCTCGTCATCAGTGTAGATATGATTGATTATATGTTCATCGATATGATTCACATTCTTTCCAGAAGACTCATGCTTTTGATAGTTGGGCAAAGGATTTTGAAATGCTTGGTGGTCTTCGTTTGATTGTTGGTTTCCTTCTATTGTGACAATGTCTTTGTCGATTAAATCTTGAATAGTGTTTTTGAAGGCTTGGCAATTATTTATACGATGGAATTTACATCTATGATATTCACAATAGTACACATCATTCCATGATGGTGGCTTTACACTTGGTTCAAAGTTACGTTGAGGAGATAGGGTAATAACGTTCTTTGCCATCAAGTCTTTAAGAGCAGATTCTAGAGATTGCCCCAATGGAGTAAAAGTTCTTCTGTTGGAGAAGAATGAAGATCATTGTGGATTCGTGTTTGATGTATTTCCTAAAGCATTGTTATTGTTGTTTCCATGATACCCTTGATTGTTGGTATTATTCTGATTTGGAGAAAAAGTTGGATTTTAGTTATTCCTTGGAGGAGGAGGGGAGTTGTTTCCTTGATTTGTAACCAAGTTGACATTGTTGTAGTTGTTGTTGCGAGGAACACTAAGAACAATTGGTTTAGGTGAGACATGATGTGCATCTACAACACCATCATTCACCACATTCTTGTTGTGAGTCCAAAACTTTGATTTGTCATTGTGGTGATTTGATGAGCTAGGATTGTCTATCAAGTTTGATTATCCCTCTCTGGACTAATGCATTTTCAATTATGATTGCATTTTCAATCATTTTCTAAAAAGAGGGAGGACAATGAAGATTTAGACGATAACTCATCTCTTGATCGAAGCTATTTATGAATGTAGTGATCTTTTCCTTTTCAGGAACATGACGTGGATATCTAGCGAACAATCTTCTCCATCTCTGAAGAAATGTGATGAACAATTCACCAGGTTTTTGCTTAGCCTTGCATAGATCAATCATTGTGATTTTGTGTTGTATGTTATAGGAATATTGAGAGATGAACTCGTTGATCAATTCCTCAAATGTTTTGATAGGCAGTGTAACTTTTGATAACCATTTCATAGATTGGCCTCCAAGACTTCATGGGAACAAACACATTAAGTATGTATCCTCATGAGCGAATTCTAAAGTCATCTTTCGAAAGTCTCTAATATGGTCAATGGGATCCGATTTTCCATTATAATGATCAAACTTTGGAATTTCACAATGCTTAGGAAACAAAATCATGTTGAGATGTCGATCAAAAGGATATGGACAAATATCATCAAGAGCGTATGTCTTTGTTGTGGCTCCTCCTTCTAGAAATTTAATTTTCCCTTCTAATTTTTTAACATGTTGAGTCAAGACACTAAGACCAAATAAGGGTGTTTCATTAGGATTACTCTTTATGTTCTCAGTGTTAAAGTCATGAGGTAGTTTAGCTCCTTTGTCGACTAGAAACAGGAAATATTTTTGTTTGTCTTGTTCTACGATCCTTTCTACTGCTCTGAGAAATTT
This sequence comes from Sequoia sempervirens, assembly GCA_007258455.2. Classification (NCBI taxonomy): domain Eukaryota; kingdom Viridiplantae; phylum Streptophyta; class Pinopsida; order Cupressales; family Cupressaceae; genus Sequoia; species Sequoia sempervirens. The sequence goes on from VDFB02112730.1 coordinate 4,414, forward strand.
AGGATCTTGTTCGGCTTCTTTAAGGTTGCGTTCTTCTTCTTGTTCATCCTCACTATCCTTAGGGGTTTTTCTCATATCTTTGTCGGAAGTAAACGGATTATTTTCTCCTTTAGTCATGTTGTCCTCAAAGAGGGGATTTTGACTCACACTATAAAGGGGATCACTATTTTCACCTTCCTTTTGTGTTGTTGAGGTATGATCTTCTTGTTGAATATCTTCCTTCAGTTTGTTGTATTGTGATCATGTAAAAACATGCATATGATTTCAAGATGTTCTCCTAAACTTAGATCATAGTTTGATGAGTGCAATCAAAGATGATGTTTTAATATGATAAGATGAAAATCTTATGATATGATCAAAACTATGTTTTCCTAATTCATGGTTGTGGCTTCCAATGATAAAGGATTTCAGAATCCTGTTGGGAGAAGTTGAACCGAGAATTTAGAAGTTTATGATGGAAGGTGCACTTGTAAGATTTTGATCCTTGTTTTCGAAGAATGATAAATATATCAAATAGCCTATTTCAACTCACTGAAGTATTTGACTACGATGTGTCGAATATTCAATAGAAGGTTGTGGTATATAGTTGAAATTTAGAGGTTGATTGTGATTATGTCATTGGGAGAGGGGTCTTCTTTGAAAATAGGCTCGTGAATCTAGGGGGTCTATAGCGTATTCGTCAGTAAATCCTCTAACAAAATCTTCGTATCTATGGAGAAATTTGCGATAATGGAGCAAGACGTTTTGACTCTTATATAAAAACTTCCTTCGTTGTAAGCTTTTCTTGTAGCCTAGAGGTTTCTTGGGTTTCCTGATCCTATTGGCAATTGAATTCTTGAAAAACTTGGTAGGTTTCCACTCCCTAAGCATGAAAGAAAATGTTGATATGCTACTAGACCGGGAATACTATAAACTCAAATCTGTCACAAACAATGATTCGGGAAAAATGACAGATGTGCTTTTCTGTTGCCTAGATGCACTTCAGAAATAGGGATGCACCTATGAACCCCCAATCTGTGCACGCAAAACAAGAGAACAAACACCCTAAGTTAGATATTGCAAGCATAAACAAGGATTCCCCATGGAATCCATTTACAATTCAAACTAGGAATGAAAATAATTGTAAGAACACAATACAAAAGATAAAGCAAAGATGAAATCCTAGTCTAAATAGCAAACTCTTGTTCCATGGGGGAATTGGTGCCAAATTGATGTGGAAATTTGGCCCTTTCCCAATTCCTATGATGCAAGTTGATGATGGTTGAGGAATGTTGATCCACTTTGATGATGAATGTGAGAGCTCCAAGCCAAATCTATAATAACCTAGGTATGATTCAATGATAATGGTGAAGCTCAAGAGATATTTGAGCAAGGTAACTTTGCTTGGATTGTGGATGATGAAATGAGGAGAGGAGCTCTTCATTTATAGGATTTCAAGATGGATGAAAGCCCAAATTTGAGCTTGATGTGGGACTAAATTTCATCCAATGATATGATGCCACTTGTCAAGTCATGAATGGATGATGGTTGTGTAAGATTTGGGGTTTGTGCCAATAAATGCCAATATTTGAAATTCAAATTTGTTGAAATGACATGTAAGAGGGAAGGGGAAAATGCAATAAATGCCACTTGGCTCAAGGCAAAGGACATGTAAGAGGTCTTATTAATTGCCTTGTTGGAGGACTATTCCCCAGTTTTGAATTCAAATTAGAGAATATTCCAAAAGATGCCATGTGAGAAAATGGGTTAATAAATGAATTAAATTTATTTTCATGTGCAGCAACTTGCATTATCTAGAGGATGTGACATGAGATTAGATTAAATTAATCAAGGGTTAATTAATTTAACATGAGATTTGATGATGTGACTTATTTGATTTAGATTTATGGATTTATTTAAATCGGATAAGAGAGGAATATGACAAGAGATTAATTAAATAAGGATTTTGATTTATTTAATTAAAAAGAATGATGTTATATTAAATCAAATAAGTTTTTAATTTATTTAATTTAATAGATAGACTTTAGGGATTTAATCAAATAAACTGATTATTTAATTAAATAGGGATAATTAGATGAGATGAAGTGATTTAATTAACAGAAAATGACTTAATTAGACAAAATGATTTATTTAATTAAGAGATGAATGATGAATTTAATTGAATAGAGAATTTGATTAAGCGGTTAGATCAAGGGATGATTTAGGAAGAAATGATGTTAGTAAGTTAGGATCAGATACCCGCGATGCCAATCGATACATTTTCACGATCTCGGCTTGTACGAAGAGTGGGATGCACTTCAATATGCCCCAGATGCGCTACCATGTATCCTATATGCGTTGTAGAAAATTTTTTGGACAGTGACCGAAAAGTTTTGTTTTCAGAATAACCAGTGTATGCGCTAAAAGACTCAATGCACTAAAACAGACCCTAAAAGCACTGATTTAACCAGTGAATGCACTAAAGAAGACCTTATATGCACCAGAATATACCCTAGATGCGCTAAAACAGGTTTTCCAAGGTAACTTTTTTGAACAGTTTATGAGTAATTTCAGCTAAAATTTGACATGTTCATTTTGGATGATCTTTTATCTGAATTAGTGTGATTGAAAACACAGCAAACACTTTGAAAACAGTTGTTTTCAAGTCCTCTACTAAACATCAAGTGTAAGTTTCACAAATGTTTTTAAAAAAATCATTTGACAGGTTTTACACATGACAGACAATTCAGATAGACTCACTCTTAGTACTCAAGTAGATCATCATAATAATCAACAACCCACATCTTAGAAGCTGCGTCGACTCACACGCCATACTTGCGAAGAGTACAGTTTTATTTTCTGGCATTACTAAAATTGGCGGAAGTGGATACTAAGATCATAAGCGGTCCTGTCGGTTATATGGTGAGTATTTTTGAGGGTGATTCTTCCACTCCCTTGCTGTGATTATTATGATGTTCAGAAACTGACTTCGGTTGGATACTACACTAGGTTCATAGTAAGGGTTTCCGTTTGTTGCGGCAATAATAAACTCCCTCAAGAGACCTCCCAACCTTTAGAACAAAGGCTTTGGGGATGGTTATCTTGCACACTATCAAAAAAAGAGGATTTCTCTTGATCTGCTTTAAATTTTATAGTGGGGCAGAATAGCCTGGCTTTGGCTTGAACCCACTTGAGTTGTTCCTCTTGGGTGAGTATTTTTTCCCACAAGAGTAGGCCCTCTACAGGATGTAATAAAGCAGTAAAATTGCATGAATGAAAAAGGAAAGTCACGGTGATACACGGTCACCCGGTTAAGGGGAGGAAACTAGACCTATTGCCACAAACCACAGTGAACTTGTTCTTTTAAAACTTAAATCACAATGATCTAAACTACGTGAAGATGTTGCTTCACAGAAAGCATGGGATTCATTTTAACTACAAAATCAGTGTGTGGTGACTATCCTAGATTTCTTTATTTTAAAACCATGTCTATCCTAGGGTTGCTTCCTTTCAAAACCAGGTGTGACAATCCTAGATTGGTTCTTTTTAAGCCAGAAAAAGGTTCTTTCTGTGGAAGGCGTCAGACTCATAAACCTATTTAGTTACAACCTATATGCACCAAAAGATTCCATGTATGCGCAACAAAAACAAGTTAATGTGCCAAAACATATCGTAAATGCGCTATAGAAAGTCCTAAATGCACTACAAAAACTCCTAAATGCGCTAAAATAGAATGCAACTAATTTTTTTTAATTTATTTTAGAAATTTTTTAACAAACTAAGTAGGGTATATGCGCCTTTATGTCTTGTAGATGCACTGAAACAGTTCCTAGATGCGCCGAAGTACCTGCAAAAGTGCTAAAAGAAACCACATGCGCTTTAAAAACCTTCGGTTGTGCTTCAGAAATCCTCAGATGCGCTAAAACAGAAAATTTTGTCAAAAATCTGAATTCCAGAACGCGAAATCCTGTCAGAAAACCTACAAGTAGATGTTAAAAATGGGGCAAGGCCCCACGGTGGGTGCCAATAATGTGTGGTCGATTTTGTGAGTGTTAAATATGTAAAAACAAATGAATCAAACACACCAATAAGACATTATATCAAAAACAGAATATTAAAATAATAAAGATTGCAAACTCAGTATCTTGTTATCGATGTCGTCCTATCGTCCTCTATCTCCAGTAGTTTCATTGATTCCAGCTGGCTCTCAGATTGTATGCTAGGCTCAATGAACAACCCTCCTAAAGAATGAGATTGATTATGAAATGCATGTAATGCTAAGGTATGATTGCTCTAATGCTAAACATGATTGCTGAAAATGAAAGACTATTGATGATGCTATGAATAATAAAACTATAATGCTATAGTGCTAGAATGCAATTAATCTCTAATTACTTTGATATGTGTTGTGTAACCCTTGCTTAGATTAGCAGTGCTATTTATAGAGTTTTTGAAAGCTTTTGATTGGCTGATATGATCAACGATTGTGAAAATTCCTGGTAGATCGAATGATTGAGAATGGATAAGATTGAAGAAAAACAGAAGAAAGCAGAAAGCAAGATTTGTTTTTCTTTTCTGTAAAACGGTAAGATAAGATGATAAAGATGATTTGTAAAAAAAATCATCTTTTGTGAGATTATGGAAAGATTTTGAAGAAGATAAATAATGAATTATAAAATTCATTTATTTATTTATGGGTGACATAGGTTTTTCTTAAAATAGAATATTTACCCTAGATTTGAAGAATAATGGAAGATTTCATAATTAAATAGAATATTTAATTATGATTCTGAAAAGATATGGAAGATATTCAATTAAATAAAGATATTTAATTAAACTTTTAAGAAATTGTATGTAAATGAAATTAATTAAATGAGATATTTAATTAACCAGAAGAAGAAACTGAAAAGAAATATTTAAATTTAATTAAATAAAAAAGACTTAATTAAATTCAAAAAGTGATAATTAATTAAAATAAATAAAATGTATTTATTTAATTAATCAAGTGGACATATGAATGTGAAATAATTAAATAAAAATCAATTTATTTAATCATGATAGAAGAATAATTTGAATGAACAATATAATTAAATTAATTAAATTTAATCATATGTAGAAGACTTTAGAAAAATTAATTAAATAATAAATATTTAATTAAATGCTAGGATTAATCAGATATGACCAATTTTATGCATCTACAAATTGATACCACCCTTTTAAGGGTAGGTTGAACCTTTCACTGAAACATTATGATTTTTTATTTTTTATTTTTGCTTGATGATGTCCATCTAATGGCTTCCTGTTTGGTGCAAAGCAATCACCTTCGATCTTGAATCAAAAGGAATTTCTAATTTTTTCTTTTGGATGCCTCATTTCCATGGGTGATGGTGGGCTATTGTCGCCCAATATTGTATTATGAGTTTTCTTATTTTTCTTGTACCTTTAATTATCCTGTTATTTCATAGAGACAATATGGCTTTCATGTCACCTAGTCTATAGAGGACAAGGCCGAACAATGGAATTGTTTGCTTGATTTGCTTGCATGTGTGGTAATGCAAATCATCATTTCTCATGAATGACACCCAAAACGTCCTTGGGACGATTAATTTCTAGCCGAGGGTAGGAGTTTATGGCTACGACCTCGACCACCATGTATAGAGCAATAGTTAACGAATGTGGGTCATTCTTAGAATGACATAAGTATATATGTTAACAGTGAATGAGGGGTTTCATCCCGAGCCTAGAAGAGATTTATTCCTTGATTGTGAACATTTTATCACTGTTTATAAATGGTTAGCATGTCATTCGAGTTATTTTAAGTACCTTTCAAAAGTTAATAACAACTTCATTGGGTTATCTTTTTACATGAAATTTGATGTACACCTATTTAGAATGATAAAGCTTGGATTAACGAGCAATGGAAACTTGGTGCTGTAACTATAAAATATTTTAAATTGCATCTTTTTGTTATAAACTGTAACTATTTAGTTGTAAACATTATTGTATTAGTGTAAACAATGATTGTTCTTTTGTAAACAACCTCGTTTTGCTATAAACTTTAATTTTTTAGCTATAAACAACATTATATTAGTGTAAAAAGTGATTTCTCTACTGTAAATGACCTTGTTTTTCTAGAAACTGTAACTATTTAGCTATAAACAACATTGTATTAGTGTAAACAATGATTGTTCTGCTATAAATGACCTCGTTTTTCTATAAACTGTAATTGTTTAGCTATAAACAACATTGTACTAATATAAACAGTGATTGTTTTTCTATAAATGACATCATTTTGTTATAAAATGTGAATTTTTTACTTGGAACATTATTTTGTAGTTGTTAAGATAAAACAATATTTTTCTATAATTGTTTAGTTGAAACAATATTATTTTGTTATAAACATTTAATGTTTTATATGTAAACAACATCGTTCTATTATAAACAATATGTGTTCATTCATAATCAACATTATTTTATTATAAACTATTATTGTTTAACTGTAGACATCATCATTCTATTAAATAGTAACTATGTGATTACAATAGAATTTTTTTTTATCATGACATGGTTGATACAAATGAGATAATAGTATGTGGGAAACTATTCAAGCAGGCTTGTTCTTAAAATTATTTACTTCATGCAAATTGATAGACTATATGATATTCTGAAACATTATTTGAATGATAGAAATCTGATTTATTGGTTTTAAATTCAGAATGTACGCAAAAATCCATAAATTAAGTAGGCACATATATGTTTATGCACGTAGACCTTCATCTACGTACATACACATACTTGTGACATACCTTCTTTTGTTTCCTATTTTTCTTCATTCTTAAATGAATACTTAATTATGATGAAATTAATCTTGTGACATGTGCTTTTAATGGATGGATAATGTTTTGATCAGTTTCCATTAGATTTATTTCTGAATTGTAAATTGAATAGAACAACACCTGGTTGACTAGAGCACCTAAGGGTAGATGCTACTAGAGGGTAGTTAGTTGCTATGAGATAACTTGATGATGAAAGTTACCTTATGGGACAGGTATCGAGATGGAGTTCAAAGAGTATAGGTTTGGTTTACCAAAACCTATTGTTTGTTGTTGCAACATTATTGTTATGCTTGGCCAAGCAATTCAGTTCATTATGTATGTATGGACTATGTGATAACACTCTCTACCATTCCTAGCATATATATTGCATTCTCTTTTCTAACTTGTAGATAGAGATGCATGTTGATGTATGGGCATGCACCAGATTCCACCTTGCAGATTGTTCTCTTTCTAAACTTTCCATGCAGGGTCAGGTATTCTTCAAGTTGGAATAATTTTGGGGAAGCGTAAGCTTCGTGGTTGGGTGGTAGAGCACTTCAACCATGTTCTCGTCCACCAGTGGAGGCGAGTGCCAAGTGGAACCTTGGATGTTCACAAGACTATTTTAGTCTATGATGTAACCTTGATGTAAAAGTTGTACATTGTATTGACTTTGTGGCCTTATGAGCCTTGTAATTGACTTTCAAATTGAATATATAAATCTTGACTCATTTTAATTAGACATGTGTTGCTATGATAGACTATACCTACTTAGTTATATATTTTTAATTTGAATATATTCATATGTCATTTGCAATAATATTATTAAAGCAATAATTTAGAATGTGTTATTACATATGATTTAGACTTGTTGAGGTTAAAATATTATCTTTTGATTCATAACATCCAATATTGGGGTTTGGAATGGTAGATATCTTCCAAGAATTATATGAAAAACTTCTAGAGGTATGAGGTCACATGTAATAATGTCTTGCTCATTTTTAGTTGCATACTTGAAAGTGCATTGTATAATTACGTGAATTTCCTTACCATGCGAGAATGATCCTAGAGAGTATGGGCTTATATGTGTAGTGGTAGAGAGACCTAGGTGTTAGATTACATCATGCATTATTATACTCATATGATTGATGATGTCAATGATGACATGGCCAGGTTTTCAATTCACCCAATAGTTCATATTTACTTTATAAATTTGTTCAAACTTTAAATGTTTGAAGTAAACCATCTACAAATATCCATTGAAGCGTGGATTTATAATGAAAATATGGACACCATCAATAAAAATATGTATATTAACCAAATAGCCATATATAGGAATAAATCAATATATGTTGATATAAGTATAGCATATATAAAAAATAGCCATATAGGAATACAATGTCACGTATATGCAATAAAAAATATATATCCAAAAATTCCATATAGGCATACAAAAAAGGACCCCAATAAAAAATCATTCCCCTCCAGGTGAAGAAAATAAATCACGAGTGGCCTTTGATTGTTGGGGGGATGGAGATGCATATGAAAGTGGTATACTTCAAACTCGAGGGTTGCTTCTCCTATTTAATTCTTCATGGAGCTTTACCTATTCCAATAAAAAGTATAAACATTAATATATATATAAATTACATTATAAAAAATAAAATATTTAACAAAATAATCACTTACTACCACCAAATGATCTCTCTCCTCATTCACAACAATGAAATGCTCAGGCGATGGCATTCCAAAGTCCTATAGAAACCATACATATAGAAATTAAACTAAAAAACAATAATCATTTCATTTTTCAATAATAAACAACTATAACAACAAATTTAATTTGAAATTTACTAATCTGCCTCATATCCTCGTGAAAGGAATTAAGCTATGTATTGTAGTAGAGACACCATGCTCTGTTTCCCTATTAATATCGAGATGAGTCTCTGCTTGCATCATCTGAAAATAAAACAACATTATTCAATTACAAAAGCTAGAAGAGTGATGCAGGTCATGGCTTATAATGTATGAGATAGTTAACAAAATTTTGAGCACTTATTAAACTATATATTGCTTCAATGGTTTGCATGTTTCATAAGGATAATTTCAACGTAAAGGAAATTCACAAGATGGTAGTCCTAGGGATGACCATATCATGAAAGCAAGGGACAATATCATGATTACATAAAGAAATGCAAACCTTTGTTGATGTGAAGTGTGCAAATTTTTTGAACTGGGGATAAGATTTATGGAAATAATGTAAAGCATGATTGTGAGATGCATGAAAAGAAGAAATAATGAGCATTATCACTAAGAAAAAATGATGTAGTGATAGTGAGCAATGAGGGGACTATGGTCCTAAGATCTTGATAACAATTCACACCTATAAAGACAGATCCATAATTTTCATAAAACATCAACATTCTATTCATATTCATTGGTGAATCACAAAGAAGAGATAGCTAAGAAATGGAGTGAGATATCTTCATTACAGTGGATAGTGTAATATTCACATAGGAAGAGTAATGATCACAAGGAGAATGACAGAACAAGATAGACAAATAAAAGGATAACAAACCAGGATAAAAACAAATATTCAGTCAATGAGTTCTCAACAGAAATAAAACCAAAAGTAAACTATCTCAAAGTCATGAAACGACAATTTTAAAATGTAAAACCGTTGTGCAGGGCGGCGTTGGTGTTGCCTAAAAAGGCCAGCAAAGCGTGCTTTCAAATATTTATATCAACAACATGAGTATACAGTTATGATAAATAAACCAGTAATCATTCCATCCGTGTTCATATTCATCAATTCATTAAATGAACTTCTATTGTATCAAGTTAATTGCGGAGGGAATATGTCATCATCATCTAATCAGCTATAGATGTACCCTTAGCACCTACATCCTAACTATCTGTGGGATCATAACCACAAGGTGACCCGCTAGCCTAACAAATATGAGGTCAAACTCTACTCCCCAAAGACTAGCCTGGCTAACCATGCGCTAGAGGACTGGCATGTTGTATGAGGCTCTAGGTCAGTGAACTAATCAACTTCAATGTATCGACCTCAACACTCTCCTTCACAATAAAAGAGATAGACACATTCTCATATGTTGTTCTAGCGAGTTCTCATCTCGTTGGCCATTGTGCATCGATACGTTCCCCCACTTTGTCTTGTATGGAGCCCCCATCTCTACCCTAGAAGTCCTACATATCAAAATAATTTGGGATTTTATTGAGGACAAACTCACAGTAGGGTTTCCTTAAAAAATATTACGACACCTCATTGTTGTTGCATGGAGGATGGTCAAAAACCATCCACCACCTCCTCCAAAAATGGTTCTTTTTCCATTGGTGGTTGCACCAATAAATAGGGACCATCTTGCTTGAAGATGCAAAGGTTGATTTTTTCTAGGGTTTATGAATAGGGCACACAAGTCAAATTTTGTAATTTTTTCATCTTTCACTTCTTTATAGGATAATTTATCTGCATAAAATTCTCTAAACTCTCGTCTCTTGTCTGACCAGCTACTTACTTGTTTTCTAATTGAATATACATGTGATACTATTTATTCAAGTGATTGAGCAAGCGTGGTTCTATTTGAGTTTGAGCTTGCAGGATCTTTCAACCTTGCAATTATATCCTCATTTTTTTTTGTTATTTTCAATTTTCCCCATTTAATTTTCTTGAGTTCCTAGAGCATGTTGAGGAATTGTTGGAGGTGTTTGTTGAGGTTATTCTTCAACAATGATTTGGGAATGAGGTGAATCAATATTTTCAAGAGGAATTTGAGGAGGGTTTGTAGGTGCATTATAGTTTCTCAAAAATTAAATAAATTTACATCAAAAAAATATTAAATCTACCTATTTAATAACAAATTCACACAAAAAATAATAAAAAATTACTCCTTTGACCTCCCCGACATCATGGTGAAATTTTGATGAAGATTCAATGAAGAAACAAAGCAGTTTGAGCCTTCCTATAATGTGAGTGCACTTCTGAGGGTTTGCAGACTACAAAGGAAATTGGAAATAGAAGAGAATAGAATGAAATGAATTTTTTTTTTTTTGTTTATATAAAATAAAACACACTTTCATTATAACACGAGTGGGTTTTGGCCTTGGTGTGGCTAAGCCTAAGGCTCAGTCACCCCAAGCCATAATAGGATCACATTATAACACACTCACATTATGAATTTTTTGAAATTTGAAAGTTGTGTGACCACTTTTTGGCCCCCCATCTTTCTGCACCTGCCCAACATGTATCTTAAAATATGCTCTTCATTTTTATCCCACTAAGAATGTATGAATATATATAATGTGCAATAAGAAATAATATCTTTCCTCCCAAGTAAAAAGATCAATTGAAAAGCCTAAAAGGAATGTGATCATAATATAGGTAAGAAAGCAAGTGATAAATATAGAAAAATATTAACCAATAAAATCAATAAAAAAATAGGTGGAATGGATCTATTTCAATGAAATTAAATTATGTGTTTCAAATCAATTCCTCTTGTGGGAATATCCTAGACTATCCATTTTCATCATAGCTAGTGCATCAACCCAAACATGAATTTTCCTTCTAGTTGCATGCCATCATTCTCTTTACATTTGGATAAATTATCTTCTATTTTTCCCTTTCCATCTATTGGAACACAATAATCTATTGAGAAGGGGGGTGAATCAGAAGATATGAAAACTTAACCCTTAAAAAATTTATGCATATTACTTCCTTAAACCTTTAATGTGCAGATTGGATACTAAAGATGTAACAACATAAACATGCATACATAAAACATCACATAACACATGATATATGTGGAAAACCCAAGATGGGAAAAACCATGGTGACAAAGGTTGCTTGAGTCTACTGCTCAAATCCAACATCACAAATAAGTCTTCTATTACAATATTTTAGGGAACCAACCCAAGGAAGCACCAACTCCTTGATTTTAGGAGCACCAACTCAGTACAAATGAGGCAACAACCTCTACAATATTACAAGCTCATATATGCAAAAAATTGGTTCTGCATAACCTGATCATGCATCAAACATTCAATGCATTGTTGCACTTGTTGCAACTCACACTTTGTTGCTGATGTTGCAATCTCAGTAAAAAATCTCCTCCACTTTGCACTCTCCCTCTCTCTCCTCTGTACTTCACTCTCTTATGCACTTAGAACAATCTTGTTCTATCTTACTACACCTTGAATGTAAACCCTTGATGATATTCTAGCTTTTTTCTGGGTTTCACTCATTCATCACTTGTGCATTCTATCCTCTTCTTCACCCTCTATATTTCACACTCTACCTCTGCTTCATATTCAACAATACATGACTTTGTTCAACACACTCTTCCCTTGTAGACTATACACTCTTTTCACTTACAGCAGATGCAACCACTTAGACAATTCTTTGATTTTCTTTCTTTTCTTTTCTCCGCCAATCAACAATTAATGCCTCAAGACTCTCACACATGATTAGATCATCTAGAACCATCTATTAGGGTTTCCTTCCCCTACTATCATCTCTAGAAAGCTACCAGTGCATTGATCCACACATCATTTAATTTAGATATAGATAATTTCCCCAAATTTTCTCTTTGTCAAACCCTAGAATCAGATATGTATTAAATGCATTCTTCTGTCCATTCGATCTGATTCTAATCTTCATCTCTTTTAAAAACTATGCCACCACTTAGTAGATCAAATCTTCATTGATATAGGCCACATATGTAGTTGGACCAATTAAATCTTTCCTTTGTGTTGATCTACTTCTTTGCACCATGATCCAGTGTTCCTTGTTCATCATCACACCTTTAAATCATTATCGTTAGATAAAACTTGTTACAGATGTCATCGTCGATCTCCATCCCATGACTGTTACTTTATACCATCAAAGACACTTTAACATATCAGGCCAAGAAATTTTAGGGTCTCACGGATATCTTCCTTTCTCTCTGATATCACTTGTGAAAGACACGGGCCCACACAAACCATCTATCATCCATGTCATCGCCATGCAACTCACAACATCGATTTGAGTTGATATATCAAGCAATTGCTAGCCGCCACCTATCTGCACATGTCACCTTCCAATCTTTTTTTCCTTCCTGTCAGGTCTCACCAAGGTCTTCATCAATCTTCCATCGTCGTGTCGAATGGAATTTAGCGCTACTCACTCTGATATTCATATGTCTCCTTGATGAAGTTCTATCACAAACTCGAAGATATTGACTATCCTTTTCCACAGATCTTCATATGTCTCCCCAATAAATAGCCTTCATGAAATCACCTACTCAATTATTTTTTGCAACTTATCGTCAACCTCATTGCCACATAATTCACAACGATGTGAATTAGTATGTCAAGCAATCATCCTTTGCCATCTATATGCACAAATCACTATCCACCATTAATGCTTCCCTATCAGGTCCTACTTTACCGGTATGTCGAAGAGACTCAAAAGTGACTCCCATCGAAAAGGAGTGGTCTCACCAATATTCCTTCCAACTTTGATCAGGTGGTCCCTACTGCCTACATGTCATCCCTATCAGCACCATGCAACAAATAGTCACCAATGTGACTTGACACATTGGTCAATCACATGCAACCACTCTCCCTCACTCACCATCATTTACCAACATCACCTCCCTATCATAATGTTGAAGGGAAAATTATTTTTTTCCTTCCAATATTCATCCTTCTCTTTGATGAGGTGCTATCAAAATGTCGAAGAGACTAGCCACCAAGTCCCACTAATATTCACCTATCAACCTAATGAAGAACCTTCAGCTGACCATCACCATTAGATATATGCCTCTTTAATCTCTGTCATCCATCGCATACCACTATTTGTAAAGAGTGTTGCTTTTTTTTCCCATAATGTGAAGAGGTGCACTGATATCCATTTGGTCTTCATCACATGATCTTGACCATTCATCACTCATTGTGCAAAGCTTTCCTTCACCTTGCTTTAATATAGTGATGAGGACATCATTCATGATGCAATAATGTTCTACCAACTATCTTTGTTGACATCATACTCCACTAGCTCCAATCGTTCATCGCTCATCGTTGAATGCAATGGATGATAGAAAATAAAACTCATGATGTGAAGAACACATGCAATGCAATCATATCCTAACACCTACAAATGCTTGTTTCATTCTCCACTAGCACTCAAAATCCATTGCTCATTGCGAAAACCAAATCTTCGCTTCACAACGACAATGTGAAGCAATAGAGCAATATGTCACCACATGTCTGGCTTGCATCTTTAGGACCCATTACCAACTTCTTGCACCATTTGATCAAAACCCTGTTTGATCTCCACCATTCCCCACTCCCCTATGAGGTATAGATGGGGTCCCACCATAGGTGTCGTGGGCTAGCAGGCACCACCAAATCTACCATCGGATCTTCTTGATCACAACCATAGACCAAACTCCATCACTCATGACACAAACCAAAAGCAAGAAAAAATACTTAGCCACGATGCAAAGAACCATAGCAATAGCCATTTAATGTTCAAGGCTTGATCTTCACCATTGATCAAGCTGTCATCGCCATGTCGAATGGACTTAACTCACTATCTCTTCAAAATCTCGTTGTCACTTTGATATACCTTGTTTCTTCAATCACCACCATTTGATCTCCAAGGCTTGATCTCCACCATTGATCAAGCTTCATCATTGTGTCGAAGGGACTTAACTCACTTTCTCTTCGACAACCGATTGTCACTTTGATGTATCATTGTCTCTCTTTCTTTATCACTTCATCAACGGCACTCTAAATTGACTCCTCCTGATATGGTGCAGTCTTCCTGATATGATCACATGGACTTCACCAACCTAGAGTACTATGTAAAGGGTCCAGTCACGGAATGAATTTAATGACATAAGTTATAACTTATGTGACCTACTATCCCAAATACACATTCAACGTGAAAATATAAAAAGCCTACTGGTCACCATGATTGTAAACCTAGGGTTTAACCAGTAAACCCTAAAACCTTCCTAAGAGCACATGTAATTCCTTTTTGGAATGCTCTAAAAAAACCCACAACGAATCTAGACTTTGTTTTCACCTCTGTTATCTAGAAGAACCCTTTGCAACAATATTTCAACATTGTATGAAAATATTGCAACCATCTGAGCAACTTTGTAACATTTTCAGATCCATGATCTTGCCTTCATCACTCTACACCAACTCTTCCAGAACTAGGTCCATTGCTCTCACAACCATCCTCTGTCATCATGCCAACAATCTCCCTTGCATGATTTCCCTTTTTGAAATCAATGAAAACAATATGCAAACAATCTCCCCCTTTTTCATTGATGGAAAAGCTAAATGCTCAACTTGCATCCAATGCTCTGATACCAATGGTGGATAACATATGAGCTCATTGATCCTCTAATAACCCTTATGAGCATTTTCCTACTTTTCTCCCATGCTCACTTTCTTGAGAATTTGCACTACTTTCTCCCCCTTTGACATCAATGGAAAAGGGTCACACTCTTGAACATCTTTTTTTTAGGCCACCATGTTGTAGCCTCTACTTCTCTTTAGCAATAGAAAAAGGGACTTTAATCTCCCCCTTTGACTGATACCAATTGATATCAACTTATTCTCTCATACCAATTGTTGCATTCAACCTTTGACCGAAATGGAAAAACCATATGCTCCAACCATTCTATACCAATTAACAATATATGATGCCAGTTGAAGTGTCATTTTATGCTTTATACCAATTGATATACTAGAATGCATTGTATCAAGTATAATATTAATTTGATAGCAATAGAATCTCCCCCTTATACCTTTCTCCATTCTCTCTTCTGCATACTTCAGCATTTGCTTCACTTTGGGCTCTGTACCAACTAGACTGTTTTGAACCAATTCACAATGGTCTGACACCAATTGGAACCACTCTATACCAATTTTAGCAAAAGTAATTGTGAGTGAATTTATAGAATAGTTCCCTCTTAGACATATCTCTTCTTGTAGTCTAGGAGCATTTCTCTCAACAAATCACTTGCATAGCTACCTTCTCCTTTAGC
Source organism: Sequoia sempervirens (assembly GCA_007258455.2). Classification (NCBI taxonomy): domain Eukaryota; kingdom Viridiplantae; phylum Streptophyta; class Pinopsida; order Cupressales; family Cupressaceae; genus Sequoia; species Sequoia sempervirens. The sequence continues at coordinate 20,273 of VDFB02112730.1, forward strand.
TATGAATGTTCTTCCCCATTGACAAGCATTTCAAAGAGAAGGATTATGACCATAAATTTGTAACCATCAATTCATTAGAAATTTGTAAAACTCATTTTTCCTAACTTGATCTATCATTTTATTTCTAGGGATGAATAGGATACCAATTAATCTCCCCTTGGACTCATGCCCTATCACTATAGATTAGTGATGTAGGGTAGGAGCAACCACATCGAGTGTTTCCTACTGATCTTTCACTCTCTAAACCTTCTTGTCCTTCTTATCTGCCTTATCAACCTTCTTCTCAGGAATATGTCAACCATTGTTCACTTTGGGGGACATATTCATTTTCTCACTATGTGCTTTTGGTCTTACATGACTTGTTCTACAATATTTGGCTATGTGACCAAAATTGTTGCAATTAAAGCACATTACATTCATGTCTACAACAAGAGCAAATGAATTCATATACATATATTTTATGCTCCTTTTGGGTGAATCCCTACATTCACATGCCCTATGACCAAACTGATTACATGAATGACAGTAACCATAGAAGAATGATGAGTACCTGGTCATAGGTCTTCCTTGTGTAGGATGAGGCGGTTTTCTTCGATTTGACATCTTGGCATGTCTCATCCTTGTGAATCTTTCTATATCAGCTCCTTTTGTGTGTTTCTTTTTCTTCAATTTTCTAGGGACTAATTTCTTCATCTTCTTATCTGTTGTAGGCATCCCTTTTCTATCTAGCTTCTTCACCTTAGTACCAGCGGGCTTCTTTTCTTCTTTTTATTTTTTCACTTTAGCAGTGCCTTTATCTGATTTTCCATTTATAAAGTCATTTTCCTTTGGTTGGCTCGTGCAAGCATTCTCTTTCTTTGTGCAACCTCTTTCTTCTACTTTAAATCTATCATATAAATTTACAGAAGCACTATTAGGACTCTTTCCCTTTTTAAAACCAAGTCCAAATTTTTCTTTGGGTTTTGATGGATTTTGTGATTTTACCAATTCATCTAATATCTCAAATCCACCTTTCAACTTTAGACCTTTGTTGATCTGCTCTCTGGCATTATCTAACTCTTTTCTTAAGGCCACTATTTCTACTTCCAGCTTCATGCACTCTTCTGATTTGGATTGTACTTCAAATTTAACTACATATTCTATCCTTTTAGCTTCCTCAACTTGTGTTTTTAGACTAATTATCATTTGGTCAGAATATTCAATGTTTTTAGTTAGTCTCTCTATCTCTTTTTGTGCATGCAAATTTTGTTCTTCATTCTCCTTGTTCAACGTTTTAATCTCATGTAGAGCATGGATGAGTTTACCTTCTAATTCCACTTCTTCTTCTTCACTAGACCTTTCAACTTCTTCATCAAAAGTTGTACCAAAATCCATGGACATGGATTCATTTCCCTCAATCTCATAAGCACTTTCATGTTCATTGTTTGAGCTACCAAAAATATTTGATAACCTATTTTATTCTTTTGTGTGTATTTCCTCCTTATTTTCCTCTTTACTAATATTTTCTTTCTTAGAGCTATACTTTTCATCATGAATGCATTCAAAAGCAAGATAAACAATTTTACCTCTACATTTTCTAGAGCCTTTCCTTAATCTTATGATGAAATCAACTTCCTCTTTATCAGCCTTCTCAGATCCAGATGTAGATGATTCTTCCTCTTCCCTTCTAGCTACAACATATCTCATGGATGTGTTTGCAATCTTCTCATCTTCACTTTTCTTTAGACTAACTTACTTGCCTCCATATGTCTAAATCTTGGCCTGCACCTTACTATCATGGCCTTCATACACTCTCTTTAACTCATTCCAAACTTAATGTGCAGTTTCACAATACATAACCTTTCCATGCATAGATCCAGACAAACTAATCATAATGACAAACATTGCTAGCATCATCTTGAAAATCCTTCTTTGTAGCCTCAATAGTTGGAGGTGTAGCATGAACCTTGTATAACTTTTCAACTGACATCCACACATCAAACCCTAATGACTCAGATATTCTTTCATTTTACTGCTCCAAAACTTATATTTTGATCCATCAAAGAGAGATACTTCTTTTGCAAATGAGTCATCTTGACTAAATATTTTGTGTTCACTTATCTAAGATCTACCCAAGATGATTAATCTTCTCCTAGGGAAACTAGGGCTCTGATACTAATTGTTGGAACTCAAAAATCTACTAAGGGGGGGTGAATCAGTAGATATTAAAACTTAGCTCTTAAAAACTTTGTGTAGATTAATTCCTCAAACCTTTAATGTGTAGATTGGAAACTAAAGATATAACAACATAAACATGCACACACAAAGCATCACATAACACATGATAAACATGGAAAACCCAAGATGGGAAAAACCATGGTGACAAAGGTTGTTTGAGTCTATTGCTCAAATCCAATGTCACAAATTAGTCTTTTGTTACAATATTTTAGGGAAACAACCCAAGGAAGCACCAAATCCTTGATTTGGGAGCACCAACTCCAAGGAGACACCAATCCCCTACATTAAGCACCAACTTAGTACAAATGAGGCAACAACCTCTACAATATTACAAGCTCATATATGGATAAAATTGGTTCTGCATAACCTGATGATGCATCAATACATTCAATACATTTTTGCACTTTCTATAACTCACACTTTGTTGTTGATGACATAATCTCAGCAAAATACACTTTTCTCCACTCTCGCTCTCTCCTACGGACTTCTTAATGCATAGAACAATCTTTCTGCCTTTGAATGTAAACCCTAATAATATTCTGCTTTTGTTTGGTTTCTCTATGAATAGTGATCCTATTTTCTTTAAAACACAAGAACAAACACATAGTGGTCCCAAATGCAAATTAGAAACATATCATTCCCCATAGTTCATTTGAAGCATAAAAAAAAAATAATATAAACGACAATACGAAAAAGCTATAGTCATTTAAATGATGAAAATCTAAATCCATGATTAAAACCTTTGATGTGGAAAATGGCCCTTTTCCAATCCATTGTAAGCTTGAATGATGACTTGATGAATATTTGATGCTTCCTTGGTGAAATTCCTACATAACCTAGCTATGAAAATGTGAAAATGGATGAAAAATGGATGAGAAAATTCAAAATCTCAAGATAATTTATTTGCATGAAGTTTTGGATCCAAAATCCAAATGAGAGACTCTTATTTATAGATGTGAAAGATGGAGGATGAGGAAAAATGGATGAATGTGGGACAAAATACCAACCAATAGCATAAAGCCACTTGTCAACATGTGAGTGGACAAAGGTGGAGCACATTTTGGTCATTATACAATTAAATGCAATTAGGTGGAAT
>VDFB02112731.1:0-16900 GCA_007258455.2 Sequoia sempervirens
CAAAACCCTCTTTGTGATTTTAATCATTTTTTGGTATAATTTTGAATTTTAATGCTTGTATGAAAACGTGGGTTTTGAGATCGAGGTAGTTTAGGAAAATGGATTAGTGGAAAATTTTGGATTTTTCTCATTGGGTAGGTAGAATAGCCTGTTAGAGGCGAAGGAGAGGGGGGTGAATTTTCCCCATTAGAGGGTAAATTTACCCAGAAAAAAGAAAAGAAATACCCGAAACGGGTAAGGGGAAAAATAGGGGAGGGTGGATTTTCCATAGGATTGGGAAAATCCTCCCATAAAAACTAGTTAGGGGGCATGGATGACTATTCCCAATAGATGGGAGAAAGACAGTGGAGGAAGCCATGGACAATGGAGGCACATAGGCCAAACAGAGTGACCAGAGAGTTTGGGATTACACAAGACATTCCACGTGGATCAGAGAGGTTTTGATGAATTACATGAGAGCAGCCATGGGCAGAGCAGATTTCACCAAGGTTTGTGAGAGAGCACTGGGAGACATTGCAGCTAATACCCTACCTGTGTAGGACCAAGGGGAAGTAGAGGCATGAGTGACAATTCGATATGTCACATGGCATACCCATCACCAGCCTCCATGGATTACTCTAGAGGAGCCAATTGTGGGGGCACTAGGGTTTGGGCTAATGGATGAGCTTCAATTGGTAGGCTAGAGGAGAGTGAGGAGGGGATAGAAAAGGAGATGGAAGGAGGCAGCTAGAGCAACGGGGTAGCAGGGGGATGTGAGGGCCATAGGAAAACAAGATAGAGGATAGGGCAAGGTTGGGGCCACAGGGAAGTAGGAGAGGATGAGGAGGAGGAGACAGTGGAGGAGAGCCAAAGTGGGGATCAAGGTAGAGGAGGGGAGAGGGCAAGAGGCAGCTAGAGTACTAGGGAAGTAGGAAAGAGGATAGATGGAGGTTGGGGCCATAACACAGTAGGGGAGGGTGAGGACGAGATTGCAGAGGAGAGCCTAGGTGGAGATCAAGGCAGAGGATGTGAGAGATGAGGCATATGTGGAGATGATGGATGGGAGAGAGGATGTTGAGGTGGAGGTGATAGATATGGATGTTCATGATATTCCCCTATTGGCCATGGTTTCATCAATAGCAGAGGATCTGACTATACTGTTGAGAGGGGCCATGGCGAGATTAAAAATCATCGAGCATAGACTAAGAGATGCAAAGGCTGCAAGATGTAGACTAGAGGCAGAGGTGAGCATGATGTGAGTAGAGGTGGCTAGGGCACAGGCAAAGGGTGAGAGGGATTTTAGGTTTGTAGCCGATGCAGCATCGTAGTATGAGGAGGAGCTATGGGTAGAGAGAGATGGTCTATGAGTTGAGGTGAGCTAGCTATGAGTAGAGTTGACGCGCCTGGAGGGAGAGGTATCCAAAGAGCATGAAGAGGTGGTGGGTGTGAGATGGGAGTGAGATAGGGTAGAGTCAGTGGTGACCATACTGCAGGTGAGAGGACAACAAGAGCCTAGAGGATAGATAGAGAAGGTATCTGCAGGGACCATGATAGAGGTAGAGAAGGACCTGGATGATTTGAGGATACAGGTGGAGGGGCTACTGAGAGAGAGGATTGAGCTAAGATGAGAGAAAGATAAGCTTTGTGATAGAGTCAAGGTAGTAAATCAGATAGTGGGAGACATGGGGTTGATGCAGGAGAGAGAGGAGGCTATGAGAGTCCAGGTACACACCTTGTAGACAGAGAGGGATGTAGCATAGACATAGGTTCAGACCCTACAAGGTGAGAGGGATGTAGCACAGATATAGACACAGACCCTACAAAGGGAGAGGGATATGACAGTGGCATGGGTATAGGTTGAAGAGAGAGAGAGAGATACAACACATGCTTAGGCATAGGCAACGTAGGGTGAGGGTGGTGAGATGGGGACAAAGGTGCAGAGATTGCAGGCACATATATAGTCTATGCAAGCTGAGAGGGACAACGCCACAAAGCAGGTGTCATGTATGGGGGAAGAGATAGATCAATTGAGGTTGGAATAGGACCAATGGGTGCAGGAGTGGAGATCCATATGTGGATCCTGAGACAGATACAAGGGGAGTGGGACGTAGTCAAATATCAGGCGGTGGAGTAGGTTGAGTACATGCAAGAGGCTAGTTATTATATGGTGGCCTACCACACAGAAGTACCAGAGGAGTGATAGATACCTCCCTACATGCAAGCGAGGCCACAGATGCCAGCCCCATCCCAGTTAGGAGGGACACATACCCACAGATATAGCAACTGGAGAGAGACTCCACCATGCAGAGGGGAGTGCCAGACTCACCTCATAGATCAGATGTGGGCAGCTCATAGTAGAGAGGGGAGAGGACAGATAACAGGATACCAATTTTTGATAGGTGCATGATGGATGTATAGTACAAAGCAGCAGAGATCAGAGTTGATCTAGAGCTTTGTACTTGTACCTTATGTGATGTTATATGTGATGGATGTGTATTTTGGTTATATGATGGACATTATTATGGACATTCATATTTTCACTTTTATATTATATGTGATAGCCCTCATTGACACTATGTGATGTTTATGTGATGGATGATTTTATTTATGTATATGTATGTGTTTATAATGTGATATATGTATATGCTTATGATGATATATATGGTTATGCTTATATGGATGAGATGGATGATATGTATGATGACTAACGTGTATGATGCAGGATGTGATGACTGATTTATGACTTTTCATGCTATGGATATGATTCTAACAACTTGTGATGTAGGTGGCGATGTATGCAATGTGCTAATGATATGGCCTAATATGGAAATGAATGATTAATGCAATGAATCTAAGATGTTTAGAATAATCAAATATAATTAATCTAAACAACGAAAGTTAAATATGAGATAATAATGCACATGAAATTAAAGTCAATGTATAATGTGAGATGAAATGCAATTAAATCCATTACAAACACTAATGGATAAATGAAATGCAACATGGATGGGAGATGAACTTTATTTGTGATCATGCTTGATTTAGCTTATAAAAAATAAAGGTGTGTGATATGTGAGTGTGATGGCCTAATAGGGAATTCAATGCATGATGAACATGAGTGTCAATAAGGACTTGCATAGTAATGAGGATAGATGGTAGGCGTATTTCTGGTTTAATGAAGGGAAGTTGGGTGTGAAACTGCACCTGTCAAGAACCATAGGTATCCTAAGAAGAATGGGAGATAGAAGGTGAATTTTTGCACAACCAAAATCATAGGTCATAGGTCATGTATGAATGCAATGCAACGAAATTGATCATGAAATGCAATCCTGATGCAATTTTCCATTTTCGAAGCACTAATTTTTGCTATAGCATAAGACACCAGGTGCTAGAGTATGTGAAACCAAGGAAAGTTAGCGTCTAATGCACAAAACAAACATAGCAGACAAGAAGGCTATCCCAACACCCCAAAGTTGTGAAGACTTTGGTCAGGCCAGGCATTGGGATAACCACAAGCATAAAGGGATTCCCCAGTGTAACACAAGACCTTAGGGATCTTAGTGGGCACTACATGGGACAACCCAGAAGACAACAACCAAACAAAAAGATCAAGATATGCCCCTATGTTAACCGATCAAAACACACCATAATATGATAGATCATGGTGACCTTGACAAGTTTTGATAGGGAGCTCAAATGATAAATAAAATTCAAAAGTATCAAAAGATCGCAATCAATTTCAAAATGTCCTATGCCATAGGATCAAGAGGATGGATGGGGTTGATGCGGTCTATTATGAAGGATGAATCTTGTTTAGACAAAATATGGATACTAAACTAAAAGATTGATAAATGACACAAGTAATTTTGAAACTGATTGAATCTCATGATATGAGTGGATCTCATTTGTGAAGAACCAACTAGATAAGGACATACTTGACGACATGATAGGAGACACGAGACACAAGACTAGCACACCCTAAGGACCTAGGGGCTCGGGGGCTGATCAAATATTAGCCTTGCCTATGTGAAAGCACAAAGCCCTTCTAGTTCAAGAAAATACCATGGAGAAAAGCGAAAAGAGGACTGATGGAGACGAGCGATGGAAACAATGAAAAAGAAAGCAAAGCCCCGAGGGTGGATCAAATGATCAACCTTTCCTATGTGAAAGTGCAAGGGAAACATAGTTTGAAAAGGACCAAAAACGTACCAAGGATAAAAGCATAAAGGGGACAATGGATGACCAAAACAATTAGGAAAAAATTCCCTAGGGGCTGATCAAATGATCAGCCTTGCTAGGTGAAAGCTTAGGGGCAACGTAGTTCAACAAAGACCAAAAAGATCAATGTGATGGGATGGGATCTAGATGAAGACTGACACAATGAAGGAACCTAGATGGACATGAAGTACTAACAAGATGACAAGACTAATGACACAAGCTCAGGATAATAGATAGCGGATGAAGCTCGTCCAATGCTCAACCCAAAATATACCAAGCGACTAGATGAGAGATGTGGATGGAAGGATGGGATTGATGGGATGATAGAATATGAGATATGCATGGATGGAAGCATAAAGTAACTAGGACACAAGGTAGATAATTATTAAGCCCTTTACGAATGGGGCCTGTGACCAGGTTTTCACCAATTGTACTTATCCAAGGTGCCACCAAGGGTGGTTTTCACCATAGGAAGAATTATTTCTCTTTATTATTTCTCCTTTAGGTGTAGCAAGTTTGTATACCCTTGATCTATACTTGGTTGTGATGACATAAGGACCTAGCCAGTTTGCTTCAAATTTTCCCTTCTTATCTCGGTCCGACTAAGTGCATTGATTCTCCTTGAGGACTAAATCACCAATGTTGAATTAGCGAGGATGGACCTTCTAGTTGTAGCTTCTTTTTAGAAAATTTTGATAGGCTTAAAGGTGGTCATAAGCTTTGATCTGAATTTCATCAAGGAGTTCATCCTAGCTGAGTCTTGCAACTCGAGTGTCTTCATTGCTGATAATATTCTTCAGGAAGATTCTCAGTGATGGTATTTCTACATCAATCGGCAGGTTAGCCTCGACACCATAGACAAGAAAATACGGAGTGGTGCCAGTAGGGGTGTGAATGGAAGTGCAGTAGGCCCAAAGGGCAAGATGGATGTGAAGGTGCCAATCTTGACTAGTACTGTTGACCACCTTTTTAAGGATTTTGATGAAGGTTTTGTTGGTGGCTTCTGCCTGACCATTACCTTGTGGGTAATAATGCTTAGACCAATGATGTTGTATATGGAAGGTGTCACAAAGGTGTTTCATAGCTTGGTTCTTGAAAGGCTTTCCATTTTCAGAAATGATGGTGGATGGTATTTCATATCTATAGAGAATACGGAAGAGGATAAATTAGAAAATATGAGTACTTGTGATTTGTGAGAGTGGCATTGCTTCCACCCACTTGGTGAAGTACTTAGTTGTAGTAATGATGAAGGTATGGCCATTGGAGGATGGGGGATAGATCTTGTTGATTAAGTTGAAACCCCACTAAGAGAAGGGCCATGGTGCTATAGGAGGTTGCAAATCCTATGCTGCAGCATGTATCAGATCGATGTGTTGTTGACAGGATAAGCACTTCTTGAAAAACTCGCAAGAATCATGTTCTAATGTAGACCAATTATATCCTGCTCATATAATTCTCTAAGCTAGGGCCATGTCATTTGAGTGGACCCCACATACACCACTATGTACTTTTGTTAATGTAGTGTGGGCTTCAATCTCGTTCAGCCACCAGAGGAGGGTTCCATCATACCCATGTCAATAAAGTGTATCACCTACGATGGTGTAATGGGATGTAAATTGGGTGAAAATATTACATTGGTTTCATGTGAGATTAGGAGATAGGATGTTGTCATGAAGGTAGGTGTAGATATCATGGTACCATGGTGGCATGGGACCTATATTGTCACACACCATCTCATTCTCTAGGATATCATAAGTTGGGATTAATAGTTTTTAAACGAGGAACTCACACTCTATTTTATCTTTAGGCATGTCAATTAAAGAGCCAATGATAGCCATGGCATCTACTACTTTGTTTTGGACTCTTAGAATCTGATCAAACTGGATGGAAGTGAAATAATTTTTGAAGTCATCAACCATGCATTTATAAGGTAGTAGCTTATCATTTTTTGTGAGAAACTCACCATTGACCTATTTGATGATTAATTGAGAATCAACAAAGACTCTTAGGTGGGTGATATGCCATTGAATTGCAATTCTGAGGCCAATAAGAAGAGCTTCATATTCATCTATGTTTTTTGTGCATGGAAAGGCCAATATGAATGACTTCGATATATCATCTTGTTGGGGAGTGACAAGCAAGATTCCTGCCCCCAATCTATTGTGTGTGTACAACCCATCAAAGTACAGTGTCCATGTAGTCGCTTTTGTTACTATGAAGACCCCTTCATCAAGAAATTATGTAGTTAGAGGATAGGCATCTACTAGGGGAGCATCTTCCAGCTAATTATCTATCACTTGTCCCTTAATAGCTTTTCGGTCCACATAGTCTATATCAAATTCACTTAACAACATGACCCTCTTAGCCATGCGACTAGTTAGAGTTATTCTAGATAACAAATATTTGAGTGGATCGACCTTGGAGATGAGCTTTACTGGATGACTGAGCATGTAATTTCGGAGCTTTTGTGAACTGAAAATCACGGCTAGGCAAGCTTTTTCCATTAGGGAATAATTAAGCTCATAAACTATGAGGATCTGGCTGATGTAGTAGATTGCTTTTTCCTTTGATGATTCATCATGTTGTGCCAACAATTCCCCCAATTCCATGGAAGTAGCAAAAATATATAGCAAGAGTGGTTTGCCAGAAATTGGTGGCATAGGGATTGGTGGGTGAGCCAAATACTCTTTGATCTCGTCAAAGCCGAGTTGACACTGTTGCATCCACTTAAAGGTGTTATCCTTCTTCAAGAGATGAGTGAATGATTGACACTTCTCAGCTAATTGAGCAATGAACCATCGAATGGATTGTAACTTACCCTGAAGGCTCCTTAACTATTTGAGATTGCCTAGTGGAGGCATATCCATAATTTCTTTGACTTTTGCTAGATCGACTTCCATACCGCTTCAGGAGACAATGAAACCCAGTAGTTTTCCTGATGTAACCCCAAAGACACATTTCTTAGAATTTAGCCTTAGCTTATATTGTTCTAAATGCTCAAATATCTTCTTGAGGACCATAGGATGTTCTTCCCTTGTTCTTTATTTCCCTAATAGATCATCAACATAATCTTCCATTATTATGTGAATGAGATCATGGAAGATAATGGTCATAGCTTGCTGATAAGTTGCCCCCACATTTTTAAGGCCAAAGGGCATGACATTATAGTAGAATGTGCCCCAAGGCATAGTGAAAGCTATTTTATGTTGGTCTTCAAGTGTGATTCTAATCTGATTGTATCTAGAGAATCCATCCATGAGGGAAAGCATCTCATGGCCTGCAGTGAGGTCAACCAACATGTCAATGTTCGGCAAAGGAAAATCATCTTTGCGACAAGCCTTGTTGAGGTCATGGAAGTTTGTGAAAAATTTGATAGCATTGTTTGGTTTGGCTACTGGCACTATGTTTGAGATCCATTTTGAATAATCAATGGGCCTTATGAATCAAGCTTCTAATAACCTCTCCAACTCTTTCTTAACCAGTAGAGCTACTTGGGGGTGCATTTTCTGAAGCTTTTGTTTGACAGGTTTGACATCAGGATGTACATCCAAGTGATGCACTACTAAAGCAAGATCAAGGCCTGGCATGTCTGAATATGTCCATGCAAAATTGATGATGCCTTCTTTGAGAAGCTTGGTGATGGTAGAATATTCTTCCTCTAACAATGCTTTGGCGACATATGTAATTTTGGGATCCTCTTTAGTTCCCAAATTTATTTCTTATGTTTCTTCTATCAAGATGGATGATCGTTTAGAGAACTGAGTTCCTACAAGGGGAAGATGAACATCCCCATCTGCTAGCACCTCATCTAGGTTTTCACTATCAGATACACCCTTTGTTTTTACTTTTTCTAGGTCAAGAAGCGCCTCGGGGAGGTTTTCACTAGGTTACCCTTTTTTATTTTGTTTCTTTTTACTTTTACATTTACGGTGTTCATCTTCCCCCAATCCCATAAGATGTACGTACTGGTCTATTGAGGGAAAGGTGTCGATAGGTACACTACTATGTAGTTCCCAATCTATGAGTTCAAGATGTTTAAGGGATACACTAATGGTGCAAATGTATAAGTAGTTAAACATAGAAGAGAGGTCGGTGTGGTCTACATCATCATATGCATGTATGATGGATTCCTAACTGGTATATGTCTTTCTTGACTTAAATATGCTCATAGTTTGAAACTTTGATACTCTTACTTTTATTGTTAATAGTTGTTTAAATCTGTTGATTAAAGACTTTTCGGGTAGTATCCTATAGCAATGAATTCTATATTACTACAGCTTGATAACTTCATTAATTACCTTTTTGACCACCCACATCGCTGATGTATGCTTATGATTTTGGATAATGGAATAGGATTAACATGTGATGAATGAATAGATGATGTGTCACTTGTGTGTATGCTTTCCTTCACCTATGTTATTTATTGCAGGATTGTTGGAGGGAGTTGAAGCTGATCAAGCACAAGACTCTTGACTTTGTTGAAGAAGTCGTTCTCTTAATAACTTTTTGACCAAATCTTTGGGAAGATTCTTAAACAGTCCTTTAATTTAGGGAGTGTGTAATGCTATATTTCCTCTGGGTCGCGTTGAGCAGATAGACTTTCATTTATGAATATCTATTCTATGGATTCAAAATATATTTATGATCACGACTTCCTCTATTAATTAGTTAGTTGTCTTTTTCATTTAAATAACCGTTCCTCCTGTGTGAGTGAATGAGGATGAAATAGTATGTGTTAGAATTAAGTTGAACAAGTAATAAAGTTCTGTGTTAAGTTTTATTTTCAAAACAAAGTAATCGATGTATCCTGGTTCTGAATATGAATAAAAATTGATGAAGCTTTGAGTCAACTTCTTGTGTAATCTAAGTTGATGCTTGCTAAGGGGGCCCACTTAGTAAGTATTTTGTAGCAAGTTGTTGTGATTAACTATTCATTTCATGTTGATTACTAGTTAGAATCTATTTCTATAGATTTCAATGCAAACTCAACTTTGTATTGTTCCTGCAGCATCGAGAATCCATCCTTGTGTCTATTCCTACAGCATAAAGCCAATTCACAGTTTGTCCTTTAAATAGCTGCTATTATTTATGTTTTAGCCAAGTTGTGTTTAAGTTAAAAAGCTTTACGTTGTATTACTGTTAAGCATTTATTTTCTATAGATGGTGATTGGAAACTAGTTCTTAGTGCACATACCATGCTGCTCCATTTCAAGTATATGCACCCTAGTTTGATAAAGTAAATGAACGACCATGAAAAGATGTTGAGTAAGCCTGTTGGAATGTCAATTCCGGGTTGGATTCTCTTGTGACTTTTATATCCTTTTGTGGGCGTGGCCATTTTTGGCGCCGTTGCCGGTGATGGTGTCAATCTAAGAACCTACTATAGTCATTGTTAGTAGTAGTTAGTCAGTTGTTTAAGTATTTTCAAGTTCTTTTCAAATACTATTTATTTTATTGCATGCATAGAAGAAGAAGAGACGCACTGGGAAGGTTCCTCCCTAAAAACCTATTTGTTGAACTACCATTTAACCCAGCTGACGAAGAACCTGAGGAAAATCCATTTGCTCTGATATTCCAACATGCAAATATGGCAAATAATCCACCTAATCCACCTCCTACTTTTGAATTTCCCATTGTTCCCCAGTGAGATACTGACAACCTTAAAAATATTCCTTCTTCATTACTTTGATTCTGACCTAATTCTGGAGGACTGAAACTTTCTGTTTGAGTTGATATCCTTTAATATGATTATGACTATGTGAGGATAACCTACCAAATTGAGATTGTTTCCTTCCACCTTGAGGAGGAGCTCTCGAGATGAGTTCATGAGTTTGGGAAGAGAATTGTTGTTGATAGTTAGGCGATAATATGAGCAAAATTCCTTGAGAAATATAAGGAATATTGTAAGAGTGGCAGTAAGGGAGATGATATATTCAAAATTTAGTAGAAGGAGGATGAAAGTCTGGAGGATTATATTTTAAGATTCTTGTTTTCCCTAAAAAATAATTTAGACCACACTCTCAATGAAGAATCTCAGAAACTACTCTTTCTAGGGAATTAGTACTTGTATGTAGATACTTTTTGGACACGATGGGAGGAGGTGAGTATAACCAGCGCCTTGGGATGATATTAAGAAAATATGCCTTAATTACTCTTGAGCAAATGTGAAGAAGGGTAGAGGTCATTGACCTACTGTGGGCAAGTCTTCTTCTAGTGGAGTTTCCCGGATGGAGATAACAAATTTGCTATCTGACTTCAACTAGGATATCATTAACAATATGGCTACACAACTGGACGCTATGTAAGCTTGAAAGAAACATGAAGTAGCTGAAGCAATTTTGGCCAAGTTCTGTCCACATTGCAGGCAGCAGAAACGAGACTACAGATGCAAGATGGTGGCTAATCTGGAAGCTAAGCAATTACCTACTGAATTTAAGCTAGTAGAAGGTGATGATGATCAAGTGTTCTATGTTGCACAAAGGAGACCATGGGCTCAGAGACAAAAGGTATGCCTCAAAGACCCTTTAACTTTTGGTAATCCTTATTCCTTCTAATAACCAATGGCAACCCTCATATGGACAACCACCACCTTGGAATACATCTCAACAAAATTGGTCTAATTATCAGTCCCCTCAATGGCAATCTCCTCAAGGAGGTTGGCAGCAGCCACAAGGACAATGGACCCCACCCCAAGGTAATTGGCAGCAGAGTCCTCAATGGAGGTTCTCGTAATGCGTGAACCAGTCCTGGGTTCTGACTTCCTGACCACAACATGGGCCCTCATTCCCACCTCCTCTGACCAACTACCACAAATACTAACCTCCAAAACTAAGCACTATACTGCTCGGTAGATTTGCCGTCCAATAATAGCAACAACGCCAATACAATGACTCCACATATTTAAAGCTAGCAATATCCGACAACCAAACATTCATGATATTATCCATTTGAGGTCTAGAACTACTCTTCTGCTCCTGGCGCACTAATTCTTGAGATGTCGATTCTCCTTGGAAAACCTATTGCACCCGATGTTCTACCGCATATGCCTATAACTGATATGGTTTCTAAGGAGCCTATTTTGCAAAGTCAAGACAAACCACCTTTTTCTCAGAGGTTGCAAAGTACTACATTTAAATCCATGGAAGAACCCATTTTTGACATTTTGGATCAGCTCAAGAATGTACAAATTCAAATCCCTTTATTTCAGGCCATTAAAGATGTTCCTATTTTTGGAAAATCCATTAAAGAGGCCTGTTTGAAGAAGCCTAGATGGAAGAAAAAGGATCCCCAAACAATTCATGTCTTAGGGAAATTGGCTAATATAATGTTGGGAAATGTAGTCATTCCAAAGTACATTGACCCTGGAAGTCCTGTGGTACAAATACATATAAATGGCCAAATTGTAAAAAATGTGTTGATTGACCTTGGTGCTGCCATCAATGTCATGACAAAACATACTATGGACTACTTGAACATTCTAAACATCAGGTCTA
This sequence comes from Sequoia sempervirens, assembly GCA_007258455.2. NCBI lineage: Eukaryota > Viridiplantae > Streptophyta > Pinopsida > Cupressales > Cupressaceae > Sequoia > Sequoia sempervirens. Next base: position 11,691 of record VDFB02112731.1, read on the forward strand.
CACCTATAGTCTTGCAGCTTGTAGATAGCTCCACAGTCAAACCTGATGGAATGGTGGAAGATGTAATTGTTACTCTTGAATCTTGGGAGTATCTAGCTGATTTTACAATATTATCTGTTAAGGCAACTTTAGGAGGATACCTAGTTATTCTAGGTAGACCATGGTTAGCAACTGCTGATGCTTTTATAGGATGTCGTTCTAGAGATATGACTATTTCTGATGGACAGTCCACAAAAGAAATGGCTTTGTATCCGCCGACTAGACCTCAACCGAATTTGTCCCAACCTGTTTGGCCATATGTGGGGGAAGAAACTGAAGAAGCCAATTCATTGGTTCAATTAATGATCTTTCAAACTGATCCATTCTCACAACTTCAAAATGAAGATTCCTTACTTTTTCAAATTTTGCAGTCTAACTTTGATACGGGTAGTTCATCTGATCCAAATAGTAGTCATCTACAATGTTTCCTGCAGCAACTAAATTCTGAGAGTTTGCTGCCTAAATTTCTTGCAATTTTTCATAACTTGCTTCCACAAGAGGTACAAACATCACCTGTCGATTCTATGAGTGATCTCACTAAGCAGATAAAATTGTCTCCAGGTCACTGTTTGAATATCAATAGCAAGTTGTCACAATCTCAATAGGTTGTCCTATTTAAAATGCTACAAAGATCGTAAAAATCTTTTGCATGGGAATATGGGGACATGTTACGGAATGTATCCTCGATTTGTACTCATAGGATCTATATCAAAGAGACTATTTACCACGGTTCGGTGGCCTCGAGAAGAATTAGTCAAGCACTTGAAATAGTTAAGAATGAGCTTCAAAATTTACTTGATGCTAGTTTATTTATCCAGTTTACGACGGTGGGTGGGTCTCAGTTAGTTATTAAGAAGGAGAAATGGAGGTATGAATTCTGAGAGGGAGTTGAATACTTCACTAAAAAGTCCTTTCCATTTACCCAGCACAGACCAAGTGTTAGACTCATTATGCGGTAAAGAGATATTTTTCTAGCTTCTTGGATGGCTACGATTGGAATTGTCGAGATAAAATTGCCTGAATCAAGATAAGACCACTTTACCTATCCATGGGGACATTTCTTATTAGGTCTTGCCTTTTTGAATTACATGGTGACAACATTCGAGGAAACCGGCCATTAGTATTTTGTTGATATATCTCAAAAGGTGTATGAAATTTATATGGATGACTTCACTACCTATGGAGTTACATTTGAAGAATCATTGGTGAATTTAGAAAAAGTATTGAAAAGGTGCAGAGAGAAAAATTTGTCTCTAAATAGTGAAAAGTGCTTCCTAATGATGGAAGAGGGTATTGTTCTAGGCCATCATATTTCCAAGAATGGAATTCAGATTGACCCTGCTAAAATTGAAGTTATTCTAGATTTACAAACTCCTCCAAAACAAAAGGATGTCAGAAGCTTCCTTGGCCATGTAGGGTATTATAGAAGGTTTATAAAAGATTTCAGCAAAATTGTCAGTCCACTATATGCCTTATTAACTAAGGAGTCTCAATTTGATTGAACGTAGGCCTGTGAAAAATCTTTCCTGCAACTAAAGGACTTGCTTACTAAAGCCCCTATTCTTCAAGGTCCAAAATGGACTTTTCCTTTTCACATACATGCTGATGCTTCTAATTTTGGTATAGGGGTAGTCTTAAGCCAAAAGGAAAACTCAATTGAGCATGCCATCTATTTTATCAGCACAAACCTTCAAGGTCCTGAGCTAAACTACACTGTTACAGAAAAGGAGTTGCTAGCAGTAGTGTATGCTTTGAATAAATTTAGGCATTATGTCACAGGTTATCAGATATTTGTTCACACTGACCATGCAACAATCAGGTATTTGATGAACAAGCCTGCCATTTCTGGTAGGTTGGCAAGATGGCTCTTGTTGTTACAAGAATTTGACATTACAATCATTGATAAACCAGGAAGAGCTAATGTTGTAGCTGATTTTTTATCAAGGCTTCAAATAACTACACCTGCTGAACATGAAGTCATTGATGATAGGTTCCCTGATGAACAACTGTTTTTCATTGCTGCACATACTCCATGGTATGCAGACATTGCCAATTATCTTGCAGCAAGCAGAATACCAGCTCACTTTTCCCCAAAAGAAAAGAAATTATTAATAGAGAAAAGTTTTAACTTTTCATGGATTGCAAATTGTTTGTTTTATATTGGACCTGATCAAGTTATGCGAAGATGTGTAAGGGAAGATGAGACTAATGATATCTTGCATGCTTGCCATGATGAACCGTGTGGGGGACATTTTGCAGCAAAGAGAACATCAATGAAGGTTCTTACAACAGAATACTATTGGCCAACATTACACAAGTATGCTGTAGCTTATACAAGGAAATGTGACAGATGCCAACGTATGGGAAGACCAATCAAGTCAGATGAAATGCCACTGTACCCACAGGTAATGGTCACCCCCTTGGATAAATGGGGAATGGATTTTGTTGGACCAATTGATCCACCATCAAATTGCAAGTCATACATTCTGGTTTGCACGGATTATGTAACAAAGTGGGTTGAAGTAAAGGCAATGACTCATACTCATGATAACAAGGTTGCTGAATTTTTGTATAAGCAAATTTTCACTAGATTTGGAGTTCCCAGAGAGCTGGTAACTGATCAAGGAGTTCAGTTCACATCCAATTTGATCACTGCACTAATGAATGACTATAAAGTCAAACATAGGAAGTCCAACCCCTATCACCCTCAAGCCAATGGTTAGACGGAGGTTACAAATAGGGAAATTGAGACGATCCTAACAAAGACAGTGCAGCTCCATAGGAAAGATTGGAGCAGTAGACTTCCTGAAGCAGTCTGGGCCTACAAAACTGCATGGAAGACAACAACTGGGTTTACACCTTTTGAACTGCTTTATGGGAAAACAGCCATGTTGCCCATAAAATTTGAGCATAAAACTTTGAGGGCAGCTCTTGAACTCAATATGGAAATTTCTGAAGCACAGAAAGAACGTCTCCTACAGCTAAATGCTTTGGACGAAATGAGAAAAGTTGCCCTGCAACATACAGAAGCTGTTCAACAGCAAAGGAAGAAATGGCACGATCAACACATCAAAACCAAACAATTCTCTGCTGGTGATTGGGCTTTGCTATATGATTCCAGATATCAAGAAAACCAAGGTAAACTTACAACACGCTGGCTCGGTCCCTACGAAGTTGAGAATGTGTTTGACAATGGATCAATACAATTGGCCACAATTGATCCAGTCTGTTTCAAATTGCTGGTTAATGGACACCTACTGCAGTTATATCATAAGCCGACATCAAAGGAGGAGTTCCTGAAGAAGTTTGTATCGACTGATTTTCCTGTAGCAAAAGGCTTAGGCCTTTTTCCTGCAGCTTCTCTTTGAGAATTGTGTTGACCGCCCATAATAAAGTTTTCTTTTTAAAGGAAACCACTTTTCTCCGTTTCTTTTCATCTATCACATCATTCATTTCTTTATCTGCCACATCATCCATCTCGCCACTCCGCCTCATTCATGCATTCAATCTTCCAGCTATCATTTCATGATACGCTGCTGTCCTTTACGACATTCCCAAGAACTGCGTTCAAGGTATGCGGAATCTTTTCATTATCGCATAGTTTATTCTTTCTATTTATTCATTAATTGTAACGTGTACATCAGCTGTAATTGCATGCTTTAATCCTATCACCTTGCACATGTGAGGACACATGTCGAATGCTAAGTAGGGGGCGGGGGTATTCTAATTTCAAATTTTCTTGTGCCAAATTTACGTTTGCCAAAAATAGTTATGATCTTGTACTTTTTAAAAGTACGATTGCAAAGCCATATCCTGAGAACAAGTTAACTACTTAGTTTAAGTAGTTATTAAAATTAGTTTATGCAAATGTCTAGCTGTTATTCTTGGCAAGAAAAGGAAAGTGCAGTAAGAAAGACAAAGCCTCATAGCCCCTTGAACTTTACAGCAGCGCTCAGGAGATCAGAAAGGTACATGCAACTAGGTTTGCAAAGCAGATTTGAATTATGGATGCCACTGACCTTCCAACCTCCAGTTTTAATGTGGCCGCTCTATCCTTACCAAGCCAAGGAAATCAATGCAGAAATAGAGAACCGCAGATATGAAAGATGGGAGTTTACCAGAGGTTTTTACTACAAGTTTGGAACTTCGTTGCAAGGTCATCCTACTCCAACAAATTTCAGGGAAATAACAAGAAAAGTCAATGCTGGAGGACCAACATTATCATAAGTAGGGGGCAAAATGATGAGCCTTAAATATGCTCATAGTTTGAAACTTTGATACTCTTACTTTTATTGTTAATAGTTGTTTAAATCTGTTGATTAAAGACTTTTCGGGTAGTATCTTGTAGCAATGAATTCTATATTCCTGCAGCTTGATAACTTCATTAATTACCTTTTTGAGTGCCCGCATCGCTGATGTATGCTTATGATTTTGGATAATGGAATAGGATCAACATGTGATTAATAAATAGATGATGTGCCACTTGTGTGTATGCTTTCCTTCGCCTCTGTTATTTATTGCAAGATTGTTGGAGGGAGTTGAAGCTGATCAAGCGCAAGAATCTCGACTTTGTTGAAGAAGTCGTTCTAGTAATAACTTTTTGACTAAATTTTTGGGAAGGTGCTTAAACGGTCCTTTAATTTAGGGAGTGTGTAATGCTATATTTTCTCTGGGTCGTGTCGAGCAGATAGACTTTCATTTATGAATATCTGTTCCACGGATTTAGAATGTATTTATGATCACGACTTCCTCTGTTAATTAGTTAGTTGTCTTTTTCATTTAAATAACCGTTCCTCCTGCGTGAATGAACGAGGATGAAATAGTATGTGTTAGAATTAAGTTGAACAAGTAATAAAATTCTGTGTTAAGTTTTATTTTCAAAACAGAGTAATCGATGTATCCTGGTTCTGAATATGAATAAAAATCGATGAAGCTTTGAGTCAATTTCTTGTGTAATCTAAGTTGATGCTTGCTAAGGGGGCCCACTTAGTAAGTATTCTGTAGCAAGTTGTTGTGATTAACTGTTCATTTCATGTTGATTACTAGTTGGAATCTATTTCTGTAGATTTCAACGCAAACTCAGCTTTGTATTGTTCTTGCAGCATCGGGAATCCATCCCTGTGTCTGTTCCTGCAGCATAAAGCCAATTCACAGTTTGTCCTTTAAATAGC
>VDFB02112732.1:0-10852 GCA_007258455.2 Sequoia sempervirens
CTCATCTCACTATTGAGATTGTCAATAAAAATCTCCATCTTTTCTTTCTCAGGTATAGGACGAGCATATCTAGCAAATAATCATCTCCATCTTTGTAAGAATGTAAGGAATGATTCACCATTTTTCTGTTTTGTGTTACAAAGATCCTTCATGGTAATTTCATGCTGAATGTTGTATGAATATTGGGTGATAATCTAATTTAATATCTCTTCAAATGATCTAATACCTGGTGGGAGTTTTGAAAACCATTCCATGCATTGACCACCCAAACTCCTTGGAAATAATATCATTAAATAAGTCTCTTCATGTGAAAATTTTAAGCTCATGGTGCCAAATTATCTTACATGATCTATAGGATTATATTTTCCATTGTATTTGTCATATTTTGGAAGATCATAGTTTGGTGGAAACGGTATCATGTTCAGACTTCTGTCAAAAGGATAAGGGAAGATATCTTGCAGAAAATATCTCTTTCTTGTTCCTCTTTGCATGTCTTGGATTTGATGTTGAAGATTTTGCATTTGTTGAGTTAAAGCATTCATTGGATCTGTGTTTCGTAAGTCAACTTCTATTTTCTTGGGAGCTCCTTTCAATTGGTTGATATCAAAGTCATGTGGTAATTTCACACCTTGGTTGGCCAACATCAAAAAGTATTTCTCTCCATCTTTTTCTAGAATTTTCTCAATGAATTTGTGAAATTTAGGGTCTTGTTGAGCTTGTTGAATGTCCTCATTCGTTATCTCATCCATTTCAGGTTGGTGGAATCTGTGAAAGGGATTTTCTTTAGCTTTAGCCATGATGGTTTATGTTTTTGCTTCTTGTTCTCTAAGTTTTTGTTTTTGGGCTCTTGTTAAAATAGACATACAAGTGATAAAGGTTTACTATACTTTGATCTTTGTTTATGAGTTCCAATAAGATACCTAAGTTAAATAGAATGATGGATTGTATTGATGAGACTAAGGTTAAATATGATGTAAAGCATGTTGTTTTGTGATGAAGGATGATAGATCTTGATGATGAAACTCAACTAACCAATTAGAGATAGGTTTGATGATTTGGCCCTTTAAGATGTTTGATCCAAGTTTAGTTAAAGGAAATTCACTTGAAAAGGTCAGTTTCTTCAAGTTTAAACTGATGTTTGAATGAGGAATGATCCGTGCTCTAGAAAGGATCCCTAAATTTGGTTTTAATTGTCTAACATATGTTCAAATCAGCTCTCTATTTGTGAATCAGATGGATGCACTAAAATAGGTTATAGATGTGCTAAAATAGAGCCTATATGTGCTAGACTGTCCCCTAGATGTGCTAGAACAAGAAATTTATGCATTGAAAGATGAAACAAATGCGCTAGAAAATAATCTAGATGCATTGGAAGATTATGTGAATGGGATAAAACAAGCCAATGATGTGCTAGACTACCCCTAAATATGGTTCAAGTTATCTGACAGACATTCAACTTAGCTCTTTGTTGGAGTATTAGGTAAATGTGCTAAATAGATTGAAAATGCACTGGAGGATGGGCCAAATGTGCCAAAATATGGTCTATATGTGCCAAACTATGAACTTAATGCACTAAAATAGAAAGCTAATGCACTGGAAAATGAGGTAAATGTGTCAGAATAGATTGTAGATGCGCTGAAAGGTGGGGTAAATGTGTCAGAATATGGTCTATATGCACTGAAAGATGTGTTGAATGCTTTAAAATATGCTGTATATGTGCTAGAATATGAACTAAGTGCACTGGAAGATGTGATGAATGTGCTAGAACAAAAATCTTATGCACTAAACTGGAAATCTCACTTGTTTTGAAAGTTTGTCTGGTTTTCTTGTTTTCAACTCAGTGAATTGGGCATTTTTAATGGATGATTTTTTGAACAATAAGTCTCCCTGGTTTTCTTCTCTTTTTTTGAATCGTGTGAATTATGTGTTTTTAATGGATGATATCTTAAAAAAATGATTTCAAACACAACAACAAGTAGTAAAACAGTTTGTTTCACTCTATGATCTAAACATCAAGTGTATGTTCAAGGATTTGGTCCGATCCCTTTTGATTTCCATTGGTATTGAACAAGAGAAAATAGATCAATCAGACTCTCCTAATGTCAAGGGTCATTAATAACATCACAACCCACATCTTAGAACTACGTTAGCTCACACAACCATGTCACCCCCTAGAGGGTGCCCGTGTTTTTGCATTTTTTGGGTCTTAACTGTGATAGGGAGAATTTAGGTGTTAGAATATGAGTAGCAAACAAAAGAGAAAACATATAACACTAAAAACACTCTACACCTCAAGATTAGCCTAGTTGGATTCAATACAAAATAAAGATGGCAAAATGAAACCTTTTACCTTGTCTCGAATCGATCCTTTGGTTGGCCCTTCGATCTTTGGTGTTGTATGATCCTTGGATGGCAAGAGATGGAAGCTATAAGGTGGAATGAGGATGGAAAATGAGTGAAAGTGGATGCAAATGCAAAAATGGCTAAGTATGGTTTGAGAATTTTTTTTGCAAGAGTTTGGCTACTATCAATTATCTCTTCCAAAATGAGAGAAAAGAGGGGGTATTTATAGAGAATTTGGAATTCTCTAAGGAAATGGATGGTCAAGATTGAGCCACGAAGATCAAGATGTAGGGCTATGGTGAGTTGAGAACTCACAAGGTCTCACATCTTGACATGTGGCATGTGAAGTGGTTTATAAGAGGTGATTTGTACATGAGGTGGAAGGATAGTACATGACATGGAGGTGGTACATAGTACCTTGGGATAGGACAAGATCTCCTCATAAAGGAGGTCCTTGTCCCCATGTGGGTGAAAAGACATGTGAGGAATTAAAAATTAATCAAATATCCACATGGGGATGAGAGAAGGAATTTAAAATTCCTTTAAATGCATTGGGGGATTAAAAATTCACATGGGGAATGGAGTGCCTAATTAAAAAAGAGAAATATTTTAATGAATTTGACTAAGGACACATTCCATAAATGATATGGGGATTATGGATGACCTAATTAAGTGATTAAGGTTGTGCAAGTACTTGCTTAGACTAATTAATGATAGATTGTCACGTCTCAATCCTGTTGCAGATTACTTTTGGTTTTGTGTCGATTTATTACATGTTTTGATGCACCTGGTAGAATAATAATTAATATGATGGTGTTTTGGTGTGGAGATAAATGGAAGTGTTTATTTAAATTATGTAAAGTTGAAAAGTATTGAATATGTTTTATTTTGAAAATGAATCAAAATAAAGTAGAAACATTTTAATTAACGTAATGTATTGCTTTATTTATATCTTAATATGATACTAATTCAATTACTGTTGTGTGCCTGAGTGCACTTGAGTTGCAGGAAGTCAAAGACCAAGGGTGTGATTAAGGAGAGGTGATTAGCTTCTTGACAAGACAAAGCAGGAAGACCTCTCGATCACACACACCACTTAGTTTCATATAGACTGCATTTAGGAATGTCTAATTTTTGTGTGTTTGTTTTGAATTGATTGGAAATTAAATAATAATTAGTAAATTAAATAGAATAAAGCATGATAAAATAAAGGATTAAGTTTAAATATAGTTAATTATAGATTTTTGATTTAAATACTCATGCATTCTAATCTTCCTTTAATTGATGTTAATCTCTGAGTTAGTAAGTTAACCATTAGCTAAAAGATATTTATTTTATTATTGAGTAAATATTTTCGAAATGGGATTTACATGCGATTAAATTGAAAATTATTATTAATTTTAAAATATATTTCAAGATTAGGGTAGAAAAATTGAAATGGAAAAATCAATTTTAAATAGGGAAGTGAGTTCCCGAGAAGGTAACGGTTCTTGAAAATAATCTTGAAAACAAGCTCTGCAATTTTTCTCTAATGGATGCCAAGCAAATGTTGAATCTTTTAGAATAGTATGTTTAGAATTAATCTTGGGGTAAATAGTGGAAGGATAGAGAGTTGGAAAAGCAATTGGAGAGAAGGAAGAAAAAGAGGCTTTCTCTGAGAAACTAGATTGATAAGAGGCAAAAGAAGAAGCTGGCTGAAGAGCATCTCCAATGCCAACTGGAAGCATAATACCAGGTTCTTTATTCTTTTTCCACATTTCCTGTTGAAATATGCAAAAACTTATGAAGAAATTGAATGCAAAGTGTTTGGTTTGTATGCAAAAGCTGTGAAAATCTAAAAAATTGAATCATTCTTTGAGCACACTAAAAGTAATTGCACAATTATACTTCTTTTAGAGTTGGGGTTTATCTTTTTCTTCTTTAATCACTGTGGTTTCTGAATTTGCTTTTCAACCTTTGAACTATAATTCTATAAAAAATATACATATATATACATACATATATATATATTTATATATACAATCATATGTTTTTGAGCATATATATATATATACTGTCATTACCCTGTATCAATTTCGAAATTCACAGAAACTATATGAATTTAAACCCAACATCAATTTTTTATTATTTTGAATTGAATTTTTTTGTTTTGTTTGGGGATGATACCCCAGCCCCGTCCATAGAGGAGGGGAGGAGCCTTAGTGCTCAGTGGTCAGTCTCAAATATATGTATGCATACAAATATGCAGTTAAATCCTAGCATTTGTATACTTTGTTTGCTTATATTTTCTCAAAAATTAATACTCTCTGTTAGTAGTCTTACACTGAATTTATATATGAAAACAAAGATATATTTATATATACAATATATAAATATATACAAGGATATAGATGCACATAGATTTATATACAAATATTTATACCTGTCATAGAGTTCATTGTAATCTACAAAAGCCAATACCTTTCTACCATTGATATTACATAGGAAAAACCCAGCATTGCATATAAGTCAAATATATATATGTATACACACACACACAGTAATAAGCCTACCTTGCATATATATATATACAAAAGAGTAAATATTACAAATATATATATATATATATACCTACGTGATGAAAACATTTACAAATCTAAACAGAGAGCTTTCATAGCTAAAAGTTTAAACTTAGAATAGAAGCAGAGTAAATTCACTGTGTATAGTAGCAAACTCGAATTTACATGCAAATCTGGTTGTCACATTGTTTTGTAAATTTTTTTTAGAAATATGTGATTTTTTGAATATCAATACTTTGTATGAGTCTCCATTTATATTTTTTGAACTTAGTGAAAATACATAAGGCCATATTGTGAGCTGAATTTGAAACTTTTTAGCAAATGTAGGTTATTGAAAACACAATCAAAATTAGAGAATTTTTTGATATGAGTGGTTTTCTTTTTGGTAAAACTATTAAAACTTTTTACTGTGATCAAAACTAATTTCAAAAGTAGGATTGGAACTGAATTTATTTTGCATGGTAAACTCACTTGAAATTGTACAAGAAAACTTTATTTACTAAATGCATGCATGAAAGCTATTTTGACAACTTTGTAAAAACCTTGGAAAATGATGAAATTTATTTGAAATTAGAAATGTGTAAAATCGAATGTGAAATTAGATGGAAAAATGCATTATTTACTATATTTTGAGAAACTTTTGGGACAGGATGTCGAAGGTGGACCCACAAAGACGATAGTTTTACCTTTTCTAAAACTATCTTTTATTTTATTTATGCTTGGCCAAGCACTTGCACCATTGAAATAGATGGAATTAAAAGCCTAGAACTAAATGAATATAGGTCTCTGCCACCTTCTGTTTGCAAGAAATATGTGATTCTCATGTTAGGAATGCACATAGGCATCAGGCTTGCATCGAGAGTTCCCTCCTGCATTGTTGTTTCAGGTTGCTAGGCTCCTCGTGTAGGGTCGGGGATTTTTTTGAGTTAGGAAGAAACTTGGGGAAGTATTACACTTCGTAGTTGGGTGGAAAAGGTGCCTTAATCACACTCTTGGCCCCAACTTGCAAGAAGACCAGTGGTGTCACGGCAGTTGAGGTTCAGAGATTTGTGTGCTATAAATGTATTCATGTATTATTTGGAATGGCTTGTAAAGCCCACTTGTAAATGTAATTTTATTTGTAATTCAGTATTGCAACATTGAAATAGATGTATTGGAAAGAAATATTTGATGTAACATTGAAATAAATGTATTAATTGAAAGTTAATGATGTTATTGAAAACTTTAGTGAGTTTATGAAAACTCATTGATATGCAAATGAAAATCATATATGTAACAATGCAATGATCCTTATTGTTAATTAAATTTATTTAATTTGCATACATGGAATGGATATATATTCTGAATTTTCCTTTTGAGCAATTATGGAAAGTGTAACTTTTACTTTTATTATCCTTGGAATGGATTAAGTTTGGTAAATTGTGTGGCTAAATGAACATCAATTTTTTAGTGTTACATTTAGACAAATTAGAGGCAAGTGGGAGATTATGGAGGATGTGACATGTGACTTGATGTGACAAGTCAAAGATCACATGGGGAAGAGAAAAAGGAATTTAATATTCTTTGGAAGGATAAAAGGAATTAAAAATTCCTTGAGAGGTTGATTAGGCTAGTTGATGGAGGATTAGAGGAGGGTTAGGTGGCTAAGAGAGATTAGAGGCCAACTTGCAAAAGTTGGAGGATGTGACCCATCTTAATCAAGGATTAGGCATGTGCACATCCCTAATGATGAGATTAGAAGATGGATTAGGATTAGATAAAAATGATGGAGGATGTGACATATGAGGATTTAAATAAATGTCATATTTATTTAATTCATTTGATGAAAAGGGGAAGGTATTTAATTATTTAACTAGATACCTTAGGGATTAGAAGAAATTTAGAGGATATTAATTAAATAATAGTGATATTACTTAATTAATGTGGATAAGGGGATGTTTAGATGAAAGGAGATAAATTTGGATAAATTAAGTGTCCAAATTTAGGTCTCTACATTTTTCCCCTCTTTGAGATGGTGTTACAAAGTAGCAACATTTCAAAGAATATTAAAACATAGAACCTAGAAGAAGATGGTTAGATTGGAAAAGATACCCTAGTCATTCAAAGAAGTGACTAGGAAGGAAAAAATGATGAAAATTTTTCCCCTCTTTGAGATGGTGTTGCGTGGTATCATTTCAAAGAATATTAAAACTTATTGAACCTAAAAGAAGATGGTTAGATTGGGAAAGATGTCGCAGTCATTTAAAGGAGTGACTAGGAAGGGAAATAATGATGAAAATTAGGGATGAAGGATACCCCCTCGAGAGGACATGCAGGGTCAAGAGAACACGGGTGTGCTCTCGAAATGGAGAAGATGATGCAAAGGGTATATAAGGAAGATGATGCAAAGGGATGGGGAAAGTGAAATCACGATCCTAATGAAATTTTGTCATCTTTGGGCACTAATTTTTTGCTATAGCATAAGACACAAGGCGCCCGGTGAAGACAGAGGTAGATTAGTGTCACAATGCATAAAACTCATTTCCACATCAAACAGAAGGCTATCCCAACACCCCAAAGTCGCAATGACCTTGGCTGGGTCAGGTATTGGGATAACCACAAGCACACAAGGATGCCCCAGCGTAACACAAGACCTCAGGGATCTTGGTGGGTACTATGTGGGACAACCAAGAAGACAAAAATAGACATAAAAGATCAAGATACACCCCTAGGTTGACTAGTCAAAGCACACCATGATATGATGGATCAAGGCGACAATGACAAGTGATGATAGGGAGGTCAAATGATAAACAAAAGTCAAAATCATCAAAAGATCTGATGAAATTTCAAACATCCTTTGCCACCGCCTTAGGATCAAGGGGATGGATGGGATTGATGAAGTGCATTGAGCGTCATCATTGAGACCGATGATGGATACTAAACTAAAAGATCGGTGTGACCACGGGATATTCATAGTGATTGGATCACATTATTTAAAGTGGATCTTGTTTGTTAAGAGCTAGCTAGATAAAGGGAGCCAAGCGATGACCGACATAAGAGACATGACACAAGACTGACACACTCTAAGGACCTAGGGGCTCAGGGGCCGATCAAAGATTAGCCTTGCCTATGTGAAAGCGCAGAGCCCTCATAGTTCGATAAAAAGGTTGGTAATGAGGATCATGATGGAGACTTGATGGATAGGATGGAAAAGAAAGAAAAGATTGATGATAGATGATAAAGGAAAAGTGGACAATGAAAGATAGATGGCGGAGACGGTGGATCAAATGATGCGACCTTGTATGGCCTTGAGGGGCAGCATAGTTCAACAAGAGGACCAAGACAAGCGTGGATAAAAGATGATGAGATAACCCTAGATAAGGGGGGATAAAATGGTTGGACCCGACATGATGGGATAGGATAGACACCGGTGGGTGGATAGAGGATGGTGATCAGGAAATCTGAGGATAGGATAGTTATCAAATGAAATCAAAAGATGAATTGGGAGGATGATATGATGGAGAGATACCAATGACAAGGGATTATAAGATGGGATGAGGAGGAGGAGATTGAAAAGATGTGCAAAAGAAGTAGAAGTGATGACGATAAGATAGATGGCATTGGATTGCGTGGAGAGTAGCCTATAGCTAGATACCAATGACAAGGGATTATGAGATGGGATGAGGATAGAGGATGGGGGGAGGAAAATGACTGTTTGGATGGATTGGATAGAGGGATAAGGATGGGGAGATGGATATAACGATAAGGAGATGAAGATAGGAAAGAAAAGGGATTGCTCTGATGGAATGAATGATGTCTCCAAGGACTATATCAAAAAGGGAGATAAATGCCCCCACTCTAGATATGTCATGTATAATGAGGCATGAGAGATGGAAGATGGGAAAATGAAGGAGATAACTGGAGGAGGATAGGATGGGTGATTAAGGGATATGATAGAGCATGTGTGAAGGGAATGTATACCAAGAGGTGTCCAAAGCATGCATAGATAGGTGCCCCTATTTTTTTTATCAAGATCAGGAGAAACGAGATGGGATAAACAAGATATGCCAAGTAGGATGTGTAAGATAGGTAGGATGGAGAGGATGAATGAAAAGGATGTATAGCAAGAAGATGGGTGCATAGCAGGAAGCATAGTGGATGGAGGGAATGCATAGTAGGAAACTACCCCCAAGTCCAGATGGGGATTTACGCATGACGCTGCTTGCGAGGGTTTCATCATGGTACTTATCAGCGTGCTGCTTCTTTGCCAAGTTTTCACCATTGGACAGTTATTTCTCTTGACTATTTTGTTTTTGTTTTGATTTAGTTTATTTTTTGAACTTTTTTGGATTTTTGGACTTTTTTGATGGCATGCAAAATGATATGTATAAGAATAGGGAGACGAATAAGTGGATTTAGAAGACATGCGATAAGGATATGGATGAAGGACTCAATCATCAAGTTCTATATGAGGTATTAAGAGCCCATGTTTGAAGCGACTGTTGGATGTTAGTACAACCTTATTAGGATAAATGGATTATGCAAAAGGATGAATTAGAGGGATTTGAGAGGGGAGATACATGGGATAATGGATGGGATGTTGCAAGGGGTATGGATAGAATGATGGGGTGGATATGTGATGGGGAGATGTGTTCAGGACCAATATTGGCACATGTGGTGGTGGATGTGAAAAGATAAGAGGATTAATGGATGGAGAATGCGGGGATAATGGAGGAGATGGAATAGTGAATTTCGGAACATAGGGACTCAAAACAGGCTTAGGATATGAAAGGGGTGTATGATTAGCTTTTGGATTAGCAACTTTGGATGTTCTTACATATTTTTCATTTGATGGCATTGCATCTTTTTTCTTTGGGATCCACATGGTTTTGATTTTTGCTTTGGTGGGCCTTTGTGGCTGATGGGTTTGATTTGGATTTTGGATTTGATTTTTCTTTTCTTCAACATGTCGTTTAGAGGGGACATGGGGTGCTTTAGATTCATGTGGATGTTTGGACTTATGTAGTTTTACTTTAGCATCCAAAGTGCTTTTAGTAGCAATGGGATGTGTACGAGGAGATGGATGATGTGAAGTGATAGAGGTAGTATTATGAGGGTTACGTGCAGATGGAGGATGTGTAGGTATGTGCCTTTGTTGATCCTGAGTAGGGGACATGCAAGATGGATGTTTATGATGGATGACATGGATATGTGTTGGATGGGTGAAAGGATGAGATGGAGGAGGTGATCTTGGGGTATACAAACCCAAAGCAGACGAAGTGGGTGGAGGGACGTAAGAACCCAAGATGGACGGAGTGGATGGAGGATGTGAGCTAGTGGATGGAGGGATGTAAGGACCCAAAATGGATGGAGCAGATGAAGGAGGAATATGGACGGTTGTTTTAAGGTGATACGATAGAGGAGGAGGGATGGCAACATATGATCTAGTGGAGCAATGGGAAGAGCCAAAATGTCTTTTGGAAAAGGCTCATGGAGGATCAGGGTTGTACCAGCATCTTTAGATTGTGAGTTTGGGAAATAGGTTCAAGACCTTGCATACAGATTTGTTCTTTGACTTTGGATGAATCTAAAATACCTTGCTCATGAAGGCCCTAAGCCTTTTCCTTGATAGTTCATTTCTTGAGCATGAGGATCTATGATGGGATTTGTGTTATTAAGGAACGCAGTCACGAGTCCATTATTAGGTGGAGGATGATGGGTGGTATATGCACTATGGCACTTTCTTCTATGGGCCACCATGGAAGAATAATGAGGAATGCCAGGGGATATCTGGCGATGTGGGGATAGCAGTTTTAGAGCGATGATGGGGGATAATGAGAGGAGATGATGGGGTGTAACATTTGGATGGGTGGTATCAAGAGAGGGAGTGGGGGATATGATAGGATCTGGATTTGTTAGCGGGCTCATGCGATGGAGATGGATATGGAGTGGTAGAATCTTGAATGACAAGG
>VDFB02112734.1:0-13899 GCA_007258455.2 Sequoia sempervirens
ATCATTGGCAGATTGAATAAGCATTACAGTGGATAATAATTTTACTGACTATTCTTGATGCAGTCCTGGACATACATTCTGCACAAGATGTTGGGCTCTCTGTACAAATAATAGAAAAGCCCAAAGATTAGTCCTTTAAGATGATGCAGAAACATTGCAATGAAGTACCGAATAATTACTTGATTGCAGAGGCAAGCCAATCGAGAGCATCATGAAGGCCTTCCCCGGTTTTTCCACTGCAACTCTGGACATGCCATTTTCTGGTAGCACTGAGGTTTCCAAGACCAAGCCTTTCAGTCATATCAACAGAGTTCATCGCCGTTGGAAGATCATGTTTGTTGGCCATAACCAAAAGCTTCACATTGCTCAATTCTGGATCATTGATCAAACTGTCCAATTCCTGCTTTGCCTTCTTCAGCCGCTCTTTGTCACAACTATCTATCACAAATATAAGCCCCTGTTTTTGCATAAAAACAATTTACACCCATGATCAAAAAAACACAAATCCAATGCTTTGATGAAATAATTATTCAATAAATCTGAATTAAATGTAGATCGTGAGTAGATCTCAAAACAGTCAATAATAATTTTACATTTCATGATTTAAAAATAATAAATGTCCTAACAATTTCACACTCCCATCCAGTCCTAAAAATGACAAATAGTACTTTATCTATTAAGTCCAGCGAGAAAAATCTATTATGGTGGAGTGGTTATATTTTTACCTGAGCATTGACCATGTACTGCTTCCACAGATGCCTAATCTTGTCTTGGCCACCCACATCCCATACTGTGAAGCTCAAGTTTTTGAATGTCACAGTCTCTATATTAAAGCCTATTGTGGGTACTGTTCTCACATACTCTCCCAGCTTCAACTTGTATAAAATGGTTGTTTTACCTGATAAAAAAAACAGATCCATGGCTTATTAGTTAGGTTATTTATATTTTTGACTTAGAATGTCTTTAAGTAATAAACAATACACTGATTGTTAAATTCTAGTTGACATGAGCTTTTCATACTTTATATAGAGATTGTTTCTGAAATCAATTGTATATGTTTTCATATCAACGTTTCAGATCACCTCTATCTATTTCTCAATTAATATTTCAGTATATTTCATTTCTTCAGATAATCTACACCCAAAATATCTCATTGACATGAGCTTTTCACAGTTCATATATTATTCAAGAGATTGTTTCTGAAATCAACTGTCTATATTTTTATATCAACATTTCAGATCACCTCTATCTATTTTTCAATCAATATTTCAATATATTTCATGTTTTTTCAGAACATAATCTACACCAAAAATATCAAAAACTCAAAACATAATGCACCTGCTCCATCTAATCCAAGCATCAATATTCGAACCTCCTTAGTGCCACAAGAAACACAATTGGCAAGTGCCTTAGCAGCTGTGTTGCCCATGACCTCTACTGATCAATTGCTTCTTCTCATGACAATCCAAAATTCCTCTATTTTTTTGTTACTACATTTTTTTGCTTATATCAACTCTGATTGGGCAACAGTTGGGAGACATATTCTGTAGTGATTTAGAAAGAAGGATGCATTCTTTGTTGTTACCTCTTCTGCTTTTTAGAAGAATAGAATACCTGCCGTCATTTCGAGGAAGAAACGACCAAATCACATGACTAAACAGGACAAACAGAGTAGCCCAAAATAAATGAAATGATAACATCATGTAGTGTGACCCATTTCCAATTTCTTTAACATCTTTCATCATATTTCCTGAAAATTGCCTCCAATTCACTTGAAATTCTAAACTTTACACATGTAAAGCCAACAACCAAAAAGGAATGTTCACATACATGCTACTAAATCCAAAACTAGTACAATGTCTATGAACCAGGTACCATGTATGACTATACCAAGTTCCAACTATTTCAGATTTGTTATTTGGGGACCATGTTTGCATTTTATATTCTTAATGTTGTATTATTCTTTTTAAAAGTATCCTACCAACCAGCCCGTGAATTGTGCCTTTTGGAGGCACAAAACATCAATTTGAATTGGGCCCTAACTAGATGATGTTATGTGATCAGCACCGATTCATTTCTTAGTTTTTTTTTTCAGAACAAAAAACAATTCAATATAGTAGTTGATTGTTGTCTATGACTTTGCTTGTTTATTCGGTTCAAAATCTAAACAAATCCCATTTTAACAGGCTTCTTTAAAATCTTCTCTCTTCCATTCCTAACTAACTGAGAAACCAAAAAAACATCATCTTTGTATGGTGCTGTCAATCCAGCAGAGCATTTTCCTCTGTGGAAGTCAAAAAGTTTTTGCAAATTAAAAAAGATTACACCAACTAAGTTGAGGTAATCAAGTTTTGGACGTGGGAATCTTTTCTTTTTCATGCCTCTTCATATCTTTAACATATATTCATGTCTCTAAACCAAGTGGAAATGACAGTGCAATGAAGAAGTGGGGCGCACAAAAATCCTTTGGTTTTCCTAGTTGGAAAGTCATGCAACAGTGAAAGTATTTTTGTCTGGCGAAAATAGTATTTCTTTTGTATTTTGTTTTTGTATTTTTCATTTACCAAGGTTCATATGTTGTCACGTCACCTTATACACTGTATATAAATTGTGGGGATGAAGATTTTAAAAAGGGCTTCAGATAGAGCCACCTGGACCACTTGTTTGCTCCAACCCTTGTTCAGTGGCCATTTTCTTATAAGGGAGAATGGGATATCAAGGATGGATGTAAATCTTTTTTATTACATTAGGGTTCCTCTTGAAGTTGGGTTGAATGTGAAAGATGGATGTCTTGATAGGAAATAAAGCAATCTAAATGTCTCTTTTGATGGTTTCAAAGGGAGAGTGGAACATCGAGGATAAATGTGAACTGTTTTGTCATACTAAAGTTCTGCTGAGGTTGGATTGATCGTGAAAGATGGGTGTCCTGAAAAGAAGTAAGTCTTAATATCTCATTGGATGGTTTCATTTATCACATTAAGGTTCCTCTTGAAGTTGGGTAGATTGTGAAAGATGGATGTCTTGATTGTCCACAGGTTAATGGACATAACCAACATAAAGAAAATTATCTTTGTCAAAGCGCATAATTGGATTATTGATAGATTGAATAAACATTATAGTGGACAATAGATTTTATTGAGTATTCTTAATGTAATCCTGGACATATGTTCTGCAATAGATTATGCAGACATTGTTCACAGATTAATATACTACTTGTATATAACTAAAATACAGAAAATTATCTTAGTGGGTAAAAGCTGAAATTTCTTGGTCTAAGAAAAATTATAGTCAACTATGGAGGAAGAAATGCTTGGACAATACAGCTAAACATGCGTTTATACTTTATACCAATCATCTAGAAAATTAGGCCAATATTAGCCAAAGGCATACACCTGCAGAAACTAATACACAATTAGGATATCAATGTCATAGATCTAAACAAGCATTGTGCGTCTCCATGTCTAGGAAAATTAGGACAACTTGCCTGGCCAATGTCACATGCAGATTACAAGAGATTGCTTGTGTACTGTGCTAATCATTGTAGGGATATTGCTTGTGTCAACAATAGATCAAAGATGAGAGAGAGAGAGAGAGAGAGAGAGAGAGAAACGAGGCCCAGTAACAAAAAACGTGTTTGCAATAACAGATATTTCAAGTGTCAACCATTAAAACAGAACAATAGAAAATGTTCCAATAACAAATTGCCATGGAAAGGTTTGACACCCAATATTATTAAAGGACATGATATTTCTAGTCCATGACAAATGCAAAAAAAGTTATACCCAATAATATTACCAAATTCAACAGTGTAAAATAAAAAATAAAATGATGATGCTAATATCAAAAGTCCATAAAGATTGGATATTTGATGTAATTGTGTATACCAAGAGGAAGAATAAATAATGTGGCCCATTAATGTAGAATAACTAAAAGAGCTACCAGACTTGTTCCATCATGTTCCACCATACTCAAAAACAGCGATATTATGTACCACCACAGGTCATCAAGCCCACAAGATTTATAAAACATTTGTTACAGGGTTTGATGTCATGTCACTGTACCATTAATCAACTAAATCCAAAGACTAACTATTATGCAAACCTTTTAGGATGCATGCATAAATTGATAACCAACCTCCTATTGCTCAAAACCTGATAAACCTATTACAAAATTCTCTAAAGAAATAAGTTGAGCAAATGGAAATCAGACATCGAAGGGAAGAAAAAATATGTCTATATTGATTGTATTCTACTTGCCTCAACCTCCAGAGTATTTTATATCAACCTGTGTGACCAGCCTTCTATTTGCCTCAGCCTGTACAAAATTCCCATAAACTTGCATAATCATCAACCAACAAGATATATCTACTATTAGAAGAATATCATCAAGTACGCAATCATATACAACTACTCTTAAGATAATCATCAACTACTGACTTATATCTACATCTACTTTAAGATGACTATCAACTAGTTAGTTAAATCTACTCGCATATGAAAAGATTATGATTTTGAAAACCCCGGCCCTTCTCAACTTTGGAAAAAGCATTACCTTCCCCTTGATTTTTCCCTTTGTTCAAGACATAACAACTCAATTTGTTCCTTCCATTGGCCATGGGAAAGGTTCCACTTCACTCCTCTGCACCGGAGCACTTCCTTGTGACCCCATCATATTGCTTTGCTGTCCCTGCATTGCTTCTCTGGGAGGTGCATAATCTCTACGCTCTTCTAGAATTGGACCTCTATTATCCACAGGTGGTCTGTTGCCTTGCTGGTCTCCTTGCATATTTAGCTCTCTTCCATCCATAGATGGCCTGTAGTCTTGTCGGTTACCTGATGGAATTGGGTCTCTTCTATCCATTGATGCCCTATAATCTTGTCCTCTTCCATCCACAACTGATGGTCTATAATCTTATCCACTTCCTCCATAGTGGATCCAAGCATTTCTTTCAAATTGATCCACATATGGCTCAGTGAATTGAACCACATTCCAAAAATTCAAAAAATATCTCATAATTCTGTTCTACCAGATGCTCCAAGTAACAAAGAATGGTTATATTGTCAAGATCTGATTTAGATAGAATTGTTCATTTTTTTCTTTTTCTATCATTGTAGAAGTTTTTGATGCCAATTAGAGGATTACAATTCTTGTTTGGCCAAACTTGTGTCACATAGTTTTAGTGCACTAATGGGTCTGTTATTGTTTCTTCTTTCTTTGGTCACAAGTAGAAGATTGTAAGTTTTTGATGTTATCTAGAGAATTCCAATCCTAATTTATCAAGTAGCAGATTTTCAGATCTGTGTCACATATTTTCAATGCACTAAGAGGTTAGTTATTATTATTATTTTTCTTTGGTCAGATATAGAAGATTGAATGGCCTTGCTAGCCATTTCCTTTGAAGATGTCTTTTGTGAGTATCTTGGCATGTTCTGTTAGCCACATAAATCAACAAGGCTATGTCCAAGCTTATATCTTCCAGATTTGCATCAGAATGGTATTTGGTGTAGTTGTGACTTGCTGACTTTCCAAATTTTCTATTAGAGCAAGAAAGAGGCTTGTGCCCTTTTGTTGGAACACTCCATAGCTCTGTCTTTTAGACCCATTTTCTGTTGATAATCCCATCTTTATTATGTATTGTTATTTCGCTATTCTATAACTCTTTAATTGGAGGTTGGTTTAAAGTCTTGCCAATTTGGTTGCACTCATAATGGATTAGTTCCATTCCATGGTTCTCTCCAAAATTAGGTAGTGGTTACATCCTAATGTCTTTACAGTTGTAGGCAGTGATAACTGCTCTTAGATTGTGCTAATGTTGGTAGTTGGCTGGGCCTTTTTTTTATTGCTTGTGTACTTGGCTGTTATTGGACCAAGATGTTTGGGTTGAGATATCAATTTCCACAAAAGCTTTCTAGGAACATTTGGTTTGATATTTGGATTTTCTTGATATTGGTTCCTCCTGCTATGACAAGTGCTAATAAGTTTTTCCTATGTTATTGGATCTACTAGGGGATTGGTTGGATTTGAGTCCAGATCGAACCTGATTTGGTCTGCTTCTGGATGCACATAGAATTTGGATTTTGAGAGGTGGATTTGTTTGGGATGAACCTAGATGAGCTTAGGGAAAATCTAGGTGGGTCTAGATAGGTTAACCTCCTCATGGTACTTAAAAACAACGGAATAAATATTGATCAATAACAGTCTTTAAAATAAGAGTAACAGATAGGCAGAAATAGATCCTATCTCTGTTGTATTGGCTGTGTTTTTCCACAAAGTTTGGCTGAGAGGACTAAGTGAAATCTGTCCAGGTGGTGGTACAGTTGATTGAATCTCCATGGCTGCTGAAAGAAACACCAACTCAGCCTATGATATTATAATTAACATGGAATTTTAATTCAAACTGCCATGAAAAGTATTTGCAAATCTGAACATGCTAGACAGATGAACACTTTGAAAAATTTAGCAATCATGGATACATTTTTTAAAACTATTACACAAACATAGTATTCTCCTAAATGGCTCTTTAGACACCTTTAAAATCCTGCAAAACCAACAAGCAAAATCAAGTGACCCTATAGAGAATATGTTTGTAAAGATTATGGAAAATAGATTCTATTATTTATTTTTATGGCAGATTGTTGAATGCGACCTGATTTATTTTTTCTATAGAGATTATGGAAAATAGATTGTAGACAATATCTCTTCCCCCTTGTCTGTCATTTTATTTCTAATTTATTTTTTGGCATGGAAAAGAGCAAATCTATTTATTTTTGTTCACTTAAATATAAACATTAGGATGTTTAGAGTAATTTTTCTTTTGGACAAATCAAGGATTAATATGGCAGCTTAGGAACCACCACCTAGTGGTATATTTACTAATACAAAGGATGAGATCTATAAATTACACTGTATTCTACTTGAGCCCACCACCACGGGGTTTACAAGGACACATGTGTGTCCATTCTACATAGCTTAGATATGATTATATGGACATTTGAGAACAGACATGCTTTGTCTGCTCAAAATATAACAGTTATTCTTGCTCAAATGCAACAAGAGATTAGAGGTGAGGTTTCTCTTGCAGATGTTCAACTGCAAGTCCCAAAAGAAACCGTCAAAAGACAATGTTTTCCATTTTACCTTGATAGATCCAAGGTTAAGGGATATCAGGTGACTCGATGTGTTGATCGTTAAATGGCCTCTTTGATATACCCACACTTTCTTGCAGCATTTGGTCGATATCCAAATAATGACGAAATCCCTTTATACTTTGCACAACAGTTGTACGCTAAGGTTTATTTGGGCCTCAACATCAACTATTTAGACCTACTAGAATATTATGATCAAGGGCGTGGTAGGGTAGCTGATAGGGATGCTTTTCGTCGAGCAGATTGACTGCCTCCAGTTTATCGGGATATGCTTGGGGAGAGATCGCCTGTTATCTCCCCAACCCTCACGCCTATTGCAAATCAGGTTAACATTGCTTCTCAAAGGGAAGCAATTGATAGTGTTGGTGATATAGTTGTTGTTGCATCTACGATATCTACTGATTGTGTGGGTAGATATTTGATGAGTCATTCGACACAATCTAGATCATCAGATCATGCTACTGTTCCTTATGGTATGGCGGGTGTCCTTTCACCATCAGACATAGATGGTCTTATACGAGAGCAAATGCTTCAGAGTACTGCTAGTTGTTTGTTAGAAGACCTATTGGAGGCATATGCTTTCATTGCGGTAGAGCTTGGGATCCCAATACATGAGGTCAAAGGACATGTGGGTAGAGCTTTATGTTCACATCCAAGATCCAACCAAGCTACAGGTCCTTCACCACATTCACATCAACTTGTTAGCTTTGCAAATCCTATAGATCCACCTACAGATCATTTGGCTACTAGAGAGGAGGATACACCTCCTGGTCATTCTGCGAGTGTTCAACATCATGCATCTTAGGGCCTAGATGCAATTGAGGATCAGTTGTAGACGATGGGATCATCGAATTACGTGGATATGTTGTTGCGTGGAGATATGTCGTCGATGTCATCTCACCTGGTTAGTCCACTACACTCGTCAATATTGGAGTGAGCAAGGGAGACCCATGATACAACCAAGTTGACAGATATAGGATCATTGCAGCGAATCCTAGACCATCTAATACAGAGGTATGTATGTACACACATGCACAATTTAAACTTGTTTAATTTTAAATTACCTATTTTACTTAAATGGTATATAGTACTAATGTACACATTCATGTTATATATATATATATATATATATATATATACATATTGTAGAGGGAGTTAGCTCATGTTATACCTAGTGTGAGGATGGAGTGTGTATGTAGGCGTGATTTAGATGATGCAACTAATGTTAGTGGACAGGTGAGTTTTAAGTTTTTAAATCATGTACTCAGGTATGTATATAATTTGTACACATGTATGTAGATATAGAACATTATTCCAATTTGGCATAATGTAATTAGATTGTGTACATGTTTTGTACTATCTCCAAGGCTCGGCGCATCCATCGGAGCAAAATTCTCATTCAGAGGTTCGTTCGATTCAGAGTTGACATGATGACCTTGCTGGAGCTTGACTTAATTAATATGTAAACAAGTTGTAGCTACAAGATGCAATGTTTATTTTATGTTTTCACAATAGCTGCTCAAAATTTTGAATCAAACATGCTGGTAATTTATTTAGATGCTAATTCTTTGGCACATGTCTTTTTCTAGGCTCTATGTACGAGGATCCATTCTTGGGTACAAAAGGTAAATTTGCTAAGAGTCTACTCTTTATGTGTCTCTTGAGATTGCTTACTCTTATAGTTTCATCTGCTTATTTCTAGACTTTGATTAATTGATATAGTAATGGTTTTTTTCTAATTAATTACATTTGAGCAAGTCCAAATCAAATTTATATGGTATGTGCTTCTAATTTGTTTTGATGGCTTATTGTAGGATAAAGTACTACATCTTTTTTGCTAACAATTTTGTCAAGATCCAATAAAGCTGGCACCATTTTTGAATTTGTTAATCTTCAGTTCGTCAAAGCCATTGTTTCAATCAATGGTTTTTTTTGGAATCTATAGGCATGGAATCTATTTTTTCCCATTGGCATTGTGAAGAGCACGTCAAAGTTTGTGTAGAATCTTGAGGTGATTCACTTGCCATGGTTTCAATCAATGGTTTTTTTTGTTCTTGTAGTTCCTAATAAGTGATGAGTTTCTATCAAGGATTTGTTGACCCAGGACTTATATTTTGCTTTCTAATTTCACTGTCAAGCTCTACACTTATTGAATGACCTTATTAGAATTTCTCTTTTCATATTTCTTTAAGTAATATTAGAATGATTTGTTATCTTAAACCATATTCCCTTAAATATTAAAAAAATTTGTTATGCCATTGGATTTTGTCCTTTGCGCTCATGCTGTGGTCTTCAAGCCCAAATTTCAATGCCCTTTCTTATGGTTTTTTACTTCCTTTTCCATTGTAGTTACTATCTATGTATATACAAATCCATAGACATGGGTGTGATTTCTTTCTGATTGGTGATCCAAAAGTATTTGAGAGTTATTAAAAGCTGATTTCTCTGTTCAATGCTGGGTTTTCAAGAAATCCAGGTTCAAAAGGACCATTAGAGTGCATGCAATCAGTATCAAGATGGCAGATATTCCACCAGATGAATACTCTTGCAGAAAATATGGCCAGAAGCCTATCAAGGGTTTTCCACATCCAATGTATGATTGTTGTACTCAATAAGCGTTGTTGGTTTATATTGTCCAAAGTGTTTATAAAATTCTTTCTCTGACATAGGCTTTATGGCTGTCATAGGTATCTAGATATGAGCAGTGCCTCTGTAATTGAGGCACCTATGGTTTCATTGGTCAACATTTATTGTACTTTGTATTTTTGTTGGTAAATTTTCAATGTAAACTGATATTTGCAACTGCTTGCTTTCCTCATAGGATACTACAACTGATATTTGCAACTACTTGCTTTCCTAAGAGGATACTACAAGTGCAACAGTGTTTGGGGTTGTCCTACTAGAAAGTGCGTAGAAAGAGCCTAATTGATTAGGAAGACAAAAAGGACATGACACTGACCGAGCACACTTTTCGAGTAACCAGCCAAATGGCACTTCATTTCCTGGGTCAAAATAGTTCGAACAGCTGAACCAATTGGCACAACAATAATTCTTAGAATTGATCCCTCTTGTAACTGCATTGTAGATTCTATAATTCTAAATCATGCTATTTCCATTGTATGGAATCCATCTTCTATAACTCATTCTCAATGACATACAATTTATCTTTGGATTTAGTCCATGAGAATTTAGAATATACAGTTTTGGTGTCCATGTCCTGCATTCTACACATATATGATATCTTGTTTGTGATGAGTAAAAGAGCTTTGTTTGCTATATGCTGTCCTCTTTGAGTATTTAATGGTGCCTCTGCATTTGTCTCACATTTTATACTTATTTTCATTCTCCTTTTAGCTAGTCGTAAACACTCCCCGTTTCTTGATTATTATCCTTAGATTGTGCAATTGTCCTTATTGCTCTAACTGTACAATTACACAAAACTAAGTAGATTCATCATGAGAATCTCACGATATATCTACCTAATCTTCATTTAATAGGTTTGGGATGGGGGTGGGATTGTCCTCTGGTGCTGGTTAGGAGAATCACATAAATGGTTTCTTACAAAAGAATGTGTTTGGTTCATCACAAACTACAATGGTTGCAACAAACCTCATTCTATAATATCATGTGTATTCTCCACAAATTACCGTTACTCTACAATTACATAATGACAAGACCGATTAGGTTCTTCATGAGTAATTGATACAAATTTGTGTCACACATAGCCATTCTACAGTTTCTATTTTATGTTTTTAGAAGTTTTCCTTATTGCTTTCTGCTTTCTGTTTTGAACTCTGCTTTTTGGTTACTCTTTATTAACAGTTTCTAATGATGAGTCTGCGAACTCATTTTGTGTTTGCTGATATTAACAGCAATTTCGTAAAGCTTGTATACAATATGCTATGATGAATAAAACACATTATATGTTAAAGGTTTTTTCCTGTGTGTGAAAAATTGCTCTGCTGCAAGTGTTTTTGTTTATTCTGTTTCCTGGTAATTTTTTGTGACTATTTAAAGTACTTCACTTTTATCCCATAGCACTAAGTGCTCTCTATAATTAGATTGGACTAAATTTTTAGTTCGAAATGATTTTGATTGAAATAAGTCAATTGAATCTTTAGCTATGACGTGGTTGTCTTTGTGTCCTCTAGTTGAACAACAACTAGGTCTATCAGTAAGATTGTTGCATATTAGGATAAGGTGTTACGTGTGTGGCGTCACACCTGTTTGCAACAATTTTCTAATTAGTTAGAATGGAATAAAGGTGGATGTGTGGTCAATCAAGTATTGGAACTATCACCAATTAGGGAGGTTAACTATTTGCAACTGCCATTAATTGAGGACTGGTTGTCACTAATTGAAAAAGGTGGGTAATAAAACATAATGCAGAAGAGTAGCACTACCACATCAACTCAGTGCACTGGAGACAAAACCCATTAGGGATGACCCTGTTGTCTGAGGGAGGAAACCCTCAGAAGTAGTATGTGGTGTATGTTGATAGCATATTTGTATAGAGTGAATTTAGACTTGTAGCTTATATAGTGCATCAGAATCATCAAATGCAACTAGTTCTGGATCAATCAGTAAGTATAGAGTTTGTATGCTAGGAGTGCCCAGGAAGGAATATCATGTTATTTAGTTCAATCTTAATGTTTCTCTATGATTGAAAATAATATATGTTGGTTGGAATTGTTTTGGCTTTGTTTTTTTATACTGTTTGCTAAGATAATTATAGTAGTTTATTTAATTTAAACTATTATAATGATTTAAGGACATTAAATCCCCTATCGGAACCTTGACCTCATTAACACCATCATAATAACCATGGTTGTAGGTCATAGAATTAGTGTTGGTCCAATTGGCTCTTTAGGAGAAATGAATAGATGCAGGTTGCTTGAGGTCCAAAATTAGGCTGGGAGGGTGCCCTCTTGGAGGACGCTTAATTAAAATCCTAGATATCTAGTTGAGAATATCCAAGTCTATCTTGAAGAGAAGCTGTCTTGCTCATGGTCATCCATAGTGACGCTTGTACTAGATATTTGTGTGGAAAAGAAGCTACTTTTAAGATAAAGTCTCTATGCCTTGCAGTACCTGGTAGAGTAGGTCTGTGGAGGATACAAGAATCTAGGGATTTTGATGCTCTATGGTTGCTTAAGATATATAGTGAATGAAATTTAATAATGAGACTCAAACTTTCTTGAATATTTTGATGTTTTTCTAGATCAATGTTTGAGAAAATAGATGATGATTCTCTTTGTAATAAAAATTTATTTTCTACTACTTTGATGATCATTGACTAAAGTGCATTTGCATATTAACATCAAGGTACAAATTTATCATCATCCTCTTTTCATATGTCATCATTTGATAACGGATTCTTAGATATGAAGAAGTCCCTCTTACAAAGATTACAAGTTTGATTGAAGAAAATGTTATTCATGTCTAATTCATAGCTTTGTGACCTTGCCATTTCAAATTTGTGTCTTGACCTCGGTCAAATAATGACTTTTGTTTTGTGGAGATATAATAAAAGATGCATGTGTGATGAAGTTATCAAAAGCATATTTTGGGTAGATAGTTTAGGTTTCAAATAGCTATTTAGCATCTCCTACTAAGACCATACCAAGGCTAATGGAAAGGTTCAAATAAATGAGAGAAAAATAAATGGACCATGATCTGCCTAGTGACATTCTTGATGTATTATCTAATAATAGGCTTGTGGTAGGAGGTTTTCCTAAAATATTAACAAGATATTTGTATCATGAAGAAGACCTTGTTCATGCTACTCATGAAGATGAAGTTATATCTAAATTAAAGATATTGGAATTGATAAAGTTATGCTCTTTTCTACGAAAAAGGTTGGATTTAAATTTCCCTCCTTATTATCTAAATCACAAATATGATATGGGCCCTTTATTGAAACTTTTTGACAGTAAATAAGGAGATAAAAAATTACTAATTAAGATGGATTCTACCCATATTGGTAGGCATAATTTTGATTCATTATTCATTTTTTTGTAATGATAGATTTGTAGGTAACAACTTTCAAAAAAAGTCATATTACTTGATTTTTCACTTCAAAAACAAAAACATGTATACATGTTAGATTTTTAATTTTATCTTATATGTATGGTAGAGCACTTACGTAAATTTCAATCTATATTCATTATTTTTCATATGTATCATATTCTCGACTTTCTTAACAAAACATCTCTTGACTATGTTTCTAAAATGAAAAATAAATTGAGCAAAGGAAAGAACTAACTTATGAGTATTGTTTGAAGGAAAAATGTTACAAAAAAGAGAGTAGCCAAACCAAGCACCACCAAATGCTAAGGATACACGAGAATTTGATGAGGGGAAAAAACAAGAGAAAACCCCAATATTATTAATGGAGGCAAACTGCCTAAGAATGATACAAAGTGCAATGTGTTAAGAACCTCTTAAGGAAGTGGCTACAAATATTCCTTAATAAAGGAATTAAAAAATAAATAATTACAATTAAAGAATAACCTTTACCAAATAAAGATTAATCTTCTAACAATTTCCCTCTTAATATAAGTAAATTGTTCAAGTCCACCTATGACACATTCTGTTATTCAAACCAATTCAAGTGGTTCAGCCCACTCTTCAATAACATGTAATATTCCCAAATGATCATCACTATCTAGTCTCCACTTACAACATCCACATGCATGTAGAATTGGATGAAGGGACATGGTAGTAGCAATTACTAGGTGGCTATATTGATATA
>VDFB02112735.1:0-44225 GCA_007258455.2 Sequoia sempervirens
AGAACAATAGTTGTTATATTTACACACTCAAATATTTAATTTTTCTTAATACTCTCTTTGAGAGTGCCTTTGTAATTCTCTCACCTCTGTTTAGGTGAGTGGCTCCTCCTTGTCATTTCTACTATGAAATATAAGCTTTATTTTGGTGGTATTTACTTTGTACATTAGACCACAGTGGTTATTGCATCCACAAAGAATGCATGGAATTTGAAACTCACAATTTTTTGTTGTGTGCCCATTCCTTTTGCAAAACAAACAAAAGATGGAATCCTTGCCCACATGCTTAATTATCTCCTTGAGCTTGGTTAATGGTAAAGTAGGTGGAGTGCAATCTCCTCATTTCTTCTTTGTCTTCTTGAAGTGGAATTAGTGGTAATGTAGATATTATGATGTAACTGTTGAATCTTGTCGAATCTTTCCAAGATAGGGCTTGTATAATGGTTGATTGATGGGCTCCCTCCATCAATCTGATTTTTCTTTTTTTAGTCGTTCGTGTGTTCCATGTGTTCTTTTGGGCAACCGCTTGGCAATCTCTAATTTTGCTTTTTCCTTCTCCTTTTGAGGAGATTTTGATTTATTTTGGTTTGGGGAAGGAGGATGTATGTCGAATGTGAGATGGTTTGTTCGCTTTGGAAAAAAAAGACAATATTTTTTGGCTTGAATTATGAATGAAAACTCAAATTTTCTTACTTCTCTGTTTAATGAGTTATTTTTTATTTGCTCGGTAGTTGAAGCTCATGGGTATTGCTACATTTTTGTTGTTCAATAAAATATTTTTCTATAAGTTATTTCTTTAGCTACAAGATGTGTTATGGAGTTTAAGAATAGGGGCTAAGCAAGGATATTTGAAGCCTCGCTTGCAGATACAAATGTTTTAATTTGCATCAATTTTGGCATCGCATCAAACTACAATGGGCTAGAGGGGAGTCTCGTGTGAATTGGGAAATAGAAGGGGTAGGAGGAATGTAGGCCCTTGAAGAAATGTTGGTGAAGCATTTAGAAGGCTAGAGGCCCCTGAGACTAGATTACAATTGGATGAGTCCGAAGAAGAACCATAAAACTTAGTAAATGTTGCTAGGGTTTAGACCCTATAGAGAGGCTTATTGAAGCATTGACTAAACAAAGTTCCAAAGTAAAGGTGGATATTTCAGATTTTAAAGGTGAGCTCAACCTTGAGCTATTCCTAGTTTGGATCCAAGAGTTGGAGAAGTACTTTGACATGGAGGATATTGATGAGGATGATCTAAAAAGAGTGAAAATCGCCCATCCAAGTTGAAGTCGCATGCAACCTTGTGGTGGGAGAACGTGCAGATTTTGAGAAGAAAATAAGGAAAAATAAGATTAGGCTTTGGCCTAAGATGTTGAAACATTTGAGAGCTTGGTTTTTGCCCCCCAATTACTCAATAATTTTTTAAAATAATTTACAATCTAAAATAAAAGGATCGGGATCAATACAAACTTATACTAAACAATCCATGAGGCTTCAACACCAAACAAATATACAAGAAAGTGAAGGTAGATAGTAGCTGTGGGTATGTCAATGGGATTAAAATTCTAACTTCGTGGATGAGCTTGCATTGTTGAAAGTACCTACAATAGATTAAGCTTATGAATATGACTTAAATGAAGAAGAGAAACTAAACCGAAAAAACAAAATAGTGAGTAAAAGGGATGATAGCAAACAAAACAGAGAGAAAGAGGTTTCTTTGGAAACTACCATAAGTGAAGAGTCAAAACAAGGCAAGAATGTAAAGACTGACTTCAAAGGAAAGGGAGGCTTTAGAGGTAGAGTTCGAGGACAACTACCTCCTAAAGAGTGGAAGCCCATGAAGTGTTTTATTTGTGATGAAGCCCACAAGGCTATAGATTGTCCTCAAAACCCCGAAAGAGTGATGGTAGCCTAAGAGGAAGAGCCTTGTATAGATGAAGTTGAAGCTAAGTCGGGAAAGAACTTGATATTGAGAAGAACATGGATATCTGGAGACAAAGAAACCCCTGAAGTTGATTGGAAGAGGAAGAACATCTTTCAAATGAAATGCAAATGTAAGGACAAGGTATGTAAGGTGATCATAGATGGTGGATCTACTGATAATATGGTGAGTATAGAAATGGTTAACAAACTACAACTTGCTTGTGTTCCAAAATCTAATGCCTATAAGATTTCTTGGTTAAAAAAAATCATAGTGTACGTGTGGACAAATATTGCCTTGTTTCCTTCAAAATTGGTCCATATGTGGATGAAGTGCTTTGTCATGTGGTATCGATGGATGCATGCCATTTTTTGTTGGGTAGACCTTGACAATATGATCAGAATGTAATCCATAGCGGTAAAGAGAACACCTATGGGGTTCAACATGAAGGAAGAAAAAAACTCTTAAAACCATTAAAAGAGGAAGGAGCATCTAAAGTGGCAACTTTGTCTCCTCTAGCAGAAGCCAAGTTCAAGCTTGAAGAAAAAAATAAATTCTAGCTCCACCAAGACGAGAGTTCGAGGAAAATCTAGGAGAAAAAGAGGTAAACGATTTGAGGAATGAGATGCAATCAAAAATTGATGTAGAGCTTCAACAAGATTACATGTGCGCCTTGAGAAATAGGTGTTGAAGTTTCAGTTGACTGCATGACCTTCATTCTCAAGGAGATAGTGAGTTGTGGGAGTATAAGCACAATCATCAAAGATATTCCAAGAATGTGATTCAGAGTTCAGTCCAAAGTAATTGCCTTACCCAGTCTGAGAGGAGTGATGTGAAGTGTGATTGGAGCAAGGGAAAGAATTTCAAGTCTACTAGTGATTGCAGTAGTGATTATTTTATTGGTTTTGCTTTAGGGACTTTTCCTAGCTTTATCAATCCAACTAAATGGTGGAATTAGCATTGGACTCCTGTCCCTAGAAAAACATAGGTTGGAAGCTTGGATGATAGCTCAGATTGTGCCAAGGAATCCCAATAGAATACTTTGAAGATCAAACAACTTGTGGTAATGCAAATTGATTCTTTTGAACCAGGAGGTTCAAACCTTTTTAAAGGAAGGGAAGATGATGTAACCATAGAATCTTGTCGAATCTTTCCAAGATAGGGCTTGTGTAATGCTTGATTGATGGGCTCCCTCCATCAATCTAATTTTTTTTTTTGGATGTCTATGTGTTCTGTGAGTGCTCTTTTTGGGTGGAAAATGTCAATCTGGGAGTTCCTAATTTTGGTTTTTCCTTCTCCTTTTTGAGGAGAGATTTTGATTTCTTTGGTTTGGGGAAGGAGGATGTATGATGTAGCGTGAGATGGTTTGTTCTTTTTGGAAAAGAAAGACTTGATATTTTTTGGCTTGAATTCTGAATGAAAACTCAAATTTTATTACTTCTCTATTTAATGAGTTATCTTTTTTATGTGCTTGGCAGTTGAAGCTCATGGGTACTGCTTCATTTTTGTTGTTGAATAAAATGTTTTTTGGTAAGTTATTTCTTTAGTTGTAGGATGTGTTATGGAGTTTAAGAATAGGGGTTGAGGAAGGATATTTGGAGCCTCGCTTGTAGATACAAAGGTTTTAATCTGCATCATATTAGGTAATGAGTAGACCTACATTGGAATTAGTGGTTTACCCCTCCAATGTGTTATTTAGAGGTATATATAAAAGAGGTGGCTACCATTGTAAGGATAGGAAGAGTATGTATTGTATTTGGGACTCCTAGAGATAGTGCAAGGAAAATTGGGATAATTTTGCAATATCTGTCGTTTACAAAGATCTTCGCAACCATAGAAAGGACTCAGGGAATTTTTGCACTGTTCATATATTTAATTGCCTGCTGAATCTTCCATTTACTATATCTGCTCAACAGTAACAGAAACTAGGGTTTTGGTAGATTTCAAAAAATCGCACCTGAAAGATTTTCCCTAACTACACACCGCCAAAATGACAACCATGATCCCCATAGACTTTTCTGTGTCTCTGGCAACATGATTGCCTTTGTTCGGCGATCCGAAAGTGATCTGTTATATCGAGTGACCACTGAGTTTATCTCATTCGCCATTCAAACCCGTCGATTATATAATAGTACAACTATGTATATTTACCTTATCGTTAATGTTGGTCCTTAATTTTAAAAACATTATCATAAAAGATTAGCTCATTAAATTCTCTTTTCTGAATACATCCCAACTTTCAGCAGATTTAGGTGTGGCCCTCCAGCACAAATTATTCCATCCATAATGCTTGATCATTTGATGTAATGTTAGGATTTTTAACTATTTCTCCATTCTAATATTGGGCGATGATTCTAAGATGAAAGAGCAAACCACCTACATCAAGTTATTAAAATATTGCTTCACATTTTCTCCACTGCCATAAATAAGTAATAATATCTTTTGAGTACATCAAACCCTTGGCATTCATAAGCAGGGGTTTCTGCGAGTGGTCAAAGATCATTTGAAACAAACTCCAATGTCTGATGTTTGCCTTGTACGGTAGTTGATAGAAAGACTTATCATGGACAGTGAACTCAACAATTATCCAGACTTTTCCTCCTAAGAATATGGTATTAATGTCCCCAGATGTTAATGGTTGTATAAGGTATTTGGATGACAATTGTTATTGTGGAGTTACCTAATAGTTCTGTCAAGCTTTAAATTAATTATTAATAGAGTATAGATGAAATTCATTTCTGTATGATCCCAAACAAGAATTTGGTAAGAGATGAAGTAATCATTCCCACGCTATTCCTTCAAAAATTTTAGGGGTCTGAAATGAGAAATACTGGTAGTAGTAGCGAAGACAGAAAGAAGTATAGGGCATTGGTATCATATTATCTATCTCAGACGATTTAATCTCATGATCATCAATGGCTCCAAGAATCCTCCGCACTTCATTTGCTAGCTCAATAACTTCATCATCTTCATGGCCTGTGGAGTACATTGTACTAAAATAGTAAGCCAGTGAATTCATTGTGACCCTAGACAAATACCCTTATAAAAATGCATATACAAGTCTTAGGGATGTGCATTTGAGGATACTTACCAATGTCATACAACGCTTTTTCCAACTTAAAAAGATAGTCACGGTTGTTCCCACTTGGACCAACAGCTTTTGCAATTTGGCTGCAGAAAATATGATTTATAACAATGCTTAGTAACCTCTAAATTTAACATTGAGATGCTTTGGTGCCAGCTCATGTTAAGCTACATTTTCTGAATGTCATGGCGTTATATTAAAGATATGATGCTTCCATGGTCCATGAAAATTTAATTGTAAAGCTTCTGATAGAGAACTCTGTAGATTTTTTAATCTACAAAGTTTTCCACCAGAAGCTTTACATATATCAAGCCAGCAGCACAAAAATACAGAGCATAAGAATTTGCAGAAGGCCTAGATACACAAAGCAGCCTACCTAGATAAATGCAAACAAACCAAAATGAACTTAAGAAACTACATTTGTCAACAAGAAAAAATGATCTAAAAACTCAAGACCATCAATTAATTGTTTACAAGATAAAGTGGATAGTCACATCCAAATTCCAAATTTAGAATCAAAGTTGCATCAAGCAGCAGCTACAGAAGTAAATTGTAGCACACCTTGCCATTTCTTCAAATGGAGCTGGGCCTAGAAAGTACTTGTTTGTGATTTTGTCAGGAGTAGAGGTGAAACTGCAAAATGCAATAAGATCAATATATTAAAGATATTAAGTTTTTACAATCTATTTTGTTGTTTGAGTAAAAATTTTTTGGATTTGATTGTAGTTGTTTTTCATCAACGTTTCGAATCATGTTATGCAATCCATCATCAAGATGAAAGAACAGAAAATTTTTACTCAAACAATAATATGAATATAACTTGGCTCTTTTTATCTAAGATCCATCATCATATGCAACAACTGTGTTTCCATTAAAGAAAATGACTATTTATGTCCTCTGTTGTAAATTAGGTAAGATTAAAACTCTAACTAAGTCCAACTGAACTACAATATAGAGGGTACATACACTAGTACTCCAGTCAATAATGGGGTTTCCGGTTCAGACTCCTGCAATTACAAATAAATTAAAAGTCAAGAGATTTAATAGGAAAAGTCGAAACCAATATTCATTTCTATTTGGCCAAGATTTGGGCAGTTCTCATATCTATTTTGCCTGTCAAATTTCAAATACTAAAGCATTGGTGAGAACGTTCTGTTTGTCACAGTATCACAATTTTTTGTCGTATTCTTGCATGAATTTCAGATGTATAAATTTTATGTGCAAGTCTGGTTTAGCAATTTCAGGCTAAGATTTTTTTATAAGAGGAAACAGAGTCTTACTTGATAGAAATCCACATAGGCCTGAACGTCATATTCGCACTCCCTCCTTTCCAAATACTGAATGACATTAAAAAGTCACAACCCCTGCGTATGTGCATCTGGTATTTCTAATGTACTATGACAAACAGGAAAACTGAAGCGCTTTTTTGAATATT
Source organism: Sequoia sempervirens (assembly GCA_007258455.2). Taxonomy (NCBI): domain Eukaryota; kingdom Viridiplantae; phylum Streptophyta; class Pinopsida; order Cupressales; family Cupressaceae; genus Sequoia; species Sequoia sempervirens. The sequence goes on from VDFB02112735.1 coordinate 6,431, forward strand.
TACCTCTATAGCAGCTTTTTCCTGCTCAGGACCTCCACTGACACTGTAGGCTGTTCCCCACTGACAAAATCAATGAAAATTCTGTCAGTACATGTGAAAAGCTAGTGAAGCACACAATTGTTCGTTTCCGTCTTAAGAGACTGTCACCTTAACTTAACATTGGACACCGTGTCAGATCAACACGAATGTGATTAAAAATGTTGATGAAAAGATTCATACACAATCAAATCCAGAAATATTGAACAATATGAATTGTGAAAACTTGATATCATCAAATCCAGAAATATTGAACAATATGAATTGTGAAAACTTAATATCATTAATGGTGCCAGATATTTATTCTTTCCAATGTTAACAGCTAAGGACTTCCATAGTTTGTGATCAAGAAAATAAAATTGTATCCTTATACATAAATTGCCCTTGAATTCAAAATGGATTTACCTTTTTATGCAACACATATATTGTCTAATCTATATTACTATTTATCTGCAATAAAAACTTCAATAGCATACAACTCCCACACCTCCCAGGCACAATGAAAATGCAATACTTACACAAATTGCTCCTTCCTGGGCTTCCAATGTGCAAGTTCGAGCTGGGAAATCAGGAGTCCCACGGTGATCCATGCAACCTGCAAGGACCAGAAACAGACAACATTAAATTACATAAAACGTACTAACAAATGCTATTAATGCAAAGCATCAATTCTTTAGCATATTGTATTTATCATGGCGCCATTCTATGAAGCTATACTCACCTAGATTAAAAACTCTTCGGTGTCCCTTGATGAATCCAACAATTTTGTCATCATAATCAAAGCCTGCCTTCCAGACCAAAGATGCATACCCAAATACCCACATCACCATCCTTCGCTTATCTGTAATACACCAACCCCAATTAGAATCTCAATCCAAGAAAAAATCTATATAACAAAATCTCTTCTGAATTTGCAATTGCAACCCAAATCGACAAGTACACTCAAATCACAATTTGCCCCAGACCCACATTCACATACATTGCAAAATCCTCAAACAAAATGTATATCCATCGCGAAAAAGAAAACCATACTTGTGAACTTTGCAGCCCTGCCTTGTAAACGAATGCTTCACTTTCTGGCTGCAAACCAGCTGAATTTGCAGTTGGGTAATAAGATTCGGCGACTTTCAGCTAAAAGACCAGTGAACAGAACAGGCTGTCTCCAAAGGAAGGGATTAAAATTCAGAAGACAAGACAGCAGGAAACTCAAAGTAATCCCAGACACTTTGCAAAACGGCCTTAACAAAAAACAAGTTGGGACAGGGGATTAGAGCAATAAATGGATCTTAAAGAAGTAAAACCTGGCGAAGCAATGGGGCCCAACTCAGAAAAGCAAATCTGAAATGAAGGAGCCTCTGCTGCCCAACTGGCACAGAATGTATAAAACAAAATTTGAGACACAGATAACACGAGTTCTGTGCAGTTGAATAACTGAGGTATATGACTCTTAGCAATGGAGGCACGGTATATATAGGTAGAAAATTTTTAGAGAGGCTCCTCCAGATTTGAATTGAATTTTTGAAATTGACCTCCAACGAACTTATTCCCTTCAACTTGCCAAAACCTTCAAACAAGTTAATTTCACGGGTTCTTCAGGGCTTTTCATGCATCATAATACTTAGCATGATGTTGAGAATGTATGACTATGAATGAGCTGAGCTGAAACACTGGTTTCAGTCGCTTTCTGGAGCGCCAAAAAAGTGGCTTTCTGAATTTGTTAGCCGACATTTTATCACACCCAAGTGCAAATGCAAGGAGATCTTTATTTAGCTTAGCATTAAAGTGGTTTACACATGACTTCTCTCATTCCATTATTTTGTCCACAGAAAATGACAAGGACTAGGAAATAAATTATAAATTAATTAACCCAAATATTGATTTAGAGCTCTATTAATATATGCGATTCTATGTTTTCCTTTATTATATTTATGTGGGATGGGTTCAAGTGGAATATCATTGGATATATAAATGTTAATATGGAAGAAATAATTACTCTATCTTAATAGTGGATAAATTTAAATATAAGTTTTGGATTAAAAAAAAATGTTTTTTTTAATTTTTAATTTTTATATTTAAAAAAATAATTAATCAATCAAAAAACTAAAGATTTTATTATTTATAGAGATTTAATTAAACTTTTTTTTGAGGGGACAAGGAAGGTATTATGTTAGTTGGTATTTTATTACATTATTTAATATTTCATATTTCATATAAAATTATAATAAAAAATTTGATCATTCGAGTCAAACATGTTGTGCAAGATGAGCTAAACAAACTAGGTTTTTTGGTGGCAAATATATACTTGATAATCTTATCTTGCCATGGGAAGCTTGTGAATGGGCTTAATAGTTGGGCCAAAACACATTGGTAGTCAAATTGGACTTCATAAAACATGTGATAGGATATGTTGGAGTTTTATTCTAAATATGTGTAAGCCTAGGGTTTGGTCCCAAAATTAATGCACATGTTCAAAGATGTCAATGCTAAGATTATTATTAATAATTCTATGGTTGATCCATTCCTGTTATAAAACTCGATCAAACAAGGATGTCATTTATCATTGTTCTTCTTTGTTCTTGCAACAAATGCTCTGGGCTATTTATTATAAAAGGTTGATCAAATGAGGCTTATATTAGGAATTTTTATTCTTCAAAATGTTTGTTTTTTTTTAACTCTTATTTTGTTGATGATAGTATTTTGAAAAATAAATTAGCAATGTACTATCAATATTTTATATTTGCATCAAGTGTTATCTTAGGACCTGAATTAACCCACCATAAAAAATCTTATGATTCAATTTGGGAATATTCCTCAGTGGATTCTTAAAGAATGGAAACAAATTAAGCATGCAGAGGTACTAGGTACCTTGGATTACTTTTGGTCTTGGTGTTTCACTTTTTTACATGTGGAATTAGTTCCTCAATAGATTAAAGAATAAACTATTTTATTGGAGTAACAAGTTATTTTCTTTGCAAGCAAGATCCAAGTTGTTAATAAAATATTATTGTCACTCATGTATATTATTCATCTTTTTGGATGCTTTCCAACAAAGTTTATTAAGACATGAATAAAAGTGCTTATCCATTTTTATGGAACAAATGGGAAGGAAATGCTAGTTTCAATACTACATCTTGGGCTCATTGCATTCAACCAAGATGTAAATGAGGGTTGGGATTAATAGATCTAAAGACACAAGATTTTCGTTTAACTACTTAAGTACTAATTAAAGTTGTTAGAGGGCATTAACCTTGAAAAATCTTGTTAGGACATAGAATTAATCTAGTTGTTTTTTTATTGGATAAGTGCTTTTGACTAGGGCTATGGACCAGAAGAGGGTTTTGAAAGGACCACAAAACCTTGAACAACAAGAAAGAGCTAAAACAACAAGAGATCAAAACCATTAACAAAACAAGCCTCAAAATTGAAAGGTCCCTAAGAAATAAACAACAAACTTACTACAATAGGACAACCAAAACAATAATCAAGGAGGTTTGAATCCAAACCTCACCAAAGAACTTTATAGAGAAGTCAAAACCTAGCCTATGTGGGGAAGCATCTTTCCTTTTTTAAAAGAAGGTCCAAGAATATCGAAGGAATAAGGGGCATCATCTATTTTCCTTGTCTTTAATGAGGGACGCTTGTTCATTCCCTATGAGCCCCACAACTATAGTGTCCAAAATTTTCCCTTTATTCCTATAGCAAAGTGTTCTTTACTCTCTAAATCATCTTGGACATTTTTAATCTCTTTCCCATGATCAAGAGAAGTATGATACTTCTTGTTTGAATAAGGTGCTTGTTCTTAAAAAAATTGCACAAATGTGAGAAGTGCCCAACTTTAATGCAAAGGACCAAAACCTGTGAGGAAGACTCATTGTGGATTTTTATCTCTCAAAATCCAAATTTGGAACATAATTTGATTGTATTTGGCATCTCTTTATCAATATCAACACTCACACAAAATTTGGCAAAAACTAATCATTTCCTAGAGTTTGTGACCTTGTTAATCAAAAGAAACTAGGTAAAAGAATTGGAAATATATTGAAAGATCTCTTCATCTCGATATTCCAAAGGAAGCCTTAGGATTCCTAACCCAGATAGATATCATGTTAAGATATTCCTTTATAGCATCAAATCTAATAGACCATCTTTCCCAAAAAATTCCATGTTTACTAGGGAACAAAGGACCTCCCAAAAGGATCATAGTACTATCCTCCAATGTTTGAATTAAGAGAATAAGAAAAAAACCATCGATCATGGTAGTCACCTAAATAGTCACTCACCATTCTTTTAGAACCCATATGAACATATATATATATATATATATATATATATATATATATATATATATATATAATCCCAAGTATTTGGTGATGAGGGGATTCCTCATGCAAGTAGTAGATATTTCTATTATTACATTAGAGGCCTTTAAGATAGTGTGAAATATATCCAAGGAAAAAGAATCTTATCCCTGGCTCAAATAAAAAATATGCAAGATAGAAATAGATGGGGAACTTCCCACCAATGGCTCCACTAAAGAAACCCCAACCTACACAGCTTAATTAGACCCAAAATCCTACAAAAATGAATTTAGAAGGGGATTTGAAGTCCAAATATCACCACTGCTAGGTGAGGGAGACACTACCAAAGATGAAGTAGAGCCTCCTAGATGCAACCTTGAGCTTAGCAACAAGGAAAAATCTTTCCCAACCAAAACCATGACAAATATTCCTAAATTCCATGACTCCCAAACTCATCACCAACAATCATAAGATTTTCACCACAGGGAATATCAACCCCAAAAAGCATTTGGGTCATAGAAGGAGAAATGGACACATGGAATATAAATCCCCTATGCAACACCTATGAAAAAACACCCTTTGAATCACTCTTACAAAGAACCTCCTTAGAAGCATGAGACTTAGAGAAATTGTTCAAAATAGCCTTAACAAAGTGATGGGCACCAAATGCACTTCCATGAGTTGCTAAGCCTCCAACCATAAATCCCACAAGCTTACATCCCCATCTTCTATGTCCAAACCATGGAGCCAATTCTCCTTTATTTGAAATCAAGGTGAACTAAATTGCAATATTAACTTTATAATGTATTTACAAATATGAAAATATATGATTATCAAGATTACCCAAGTAGATTAATTTGATTATACATTCAACATAAACATAGAATCAACAATACCACAAATTGTAAAACACAAATGACATCAAATACATGTGGAGAAACCCTTGTGGGAAAAAACCCCACAACCAAAGAGATTTGATGATTGTATTAATCCTTCAAAGAATTTCACATCAAGACAACATCTCTCTCTAAATTTTGGCAGAACTTCGTTACTTCAACCTACAAAAAAAACTCGTAAAAATACTATCTCAAGACCCCAATACATAGAAGAGCATGACACAAAATACCACTTGTGGTACATTCCAAAACAAGAAGCAACCAAAACCACCTAAAAAACCATACACCCCAAAACTCTTCAAAATATTATAAACATAATAAATAATAATAAAACATCACAAGTTTTTCACATGGGTGTTATGTTATGCTTGCAATAGGGAGAGAAGGAAATAGATGAAGAGAGGGATAGAAAGAGGGAGAGATAGAGGGTGAAGAGTGAGTGAGTGAGAGAGAGAGAGACATGGGTAAGGAGATAGAGATAGAGAGGAAGTTAGGGATATAAATGGAGATGGAGAAGGAGAAGGAGAGGGATATGGAGTCTAGAGGGAAATATAAAGAGAGAGAGGAGAGAGGGAAAGATAAAGATGAAAAATATTAATATATAGAGGGAAAGAATGAGAGAGGGAGAGATAGAAAGATAAAGATAGAGATAACAAGTGATATATATATATACATATATACAGAGAGAGAGAGGGGGGTAGAGAGAAGGAGAATAATAAGATAGAGATATAGGAAAAGATGGAAGAAGAAATATGGAGAGATAGAGATAGAGAGGTCCAAAGAGATATAAATATAGAGGTCTATAAAGAGGGAGGGAGAGAAATATGGAGAGAGATAGAATGATAGAGAGAGAGAGGGACATGTCTAGAGATAGAGGGGGAGAGAAGAAAATAAATCAAGAGAGGAAAAGGAGGATGTAACTAGATAGAGAGATACATATAGACTTGGATAGAGAGATAGGGAGATAGAGAGGAAGAGATAAGGATATATAAAAGAATAGGGAGAGGGAGAGGGAAGAGTTATAGAGGAAGAGGGAGAAGGAGATATATATGATGAGATATAGTGATAGAGAGATAGAGATATAAGGAGATATAGAGAGAAGGGGAGAGGGAGACAAATATAGAGAGATATAGACAAATAGAGAGAAGTAGATATAGACAAATAGATATGAAGAGAGGGTGAGAGAAAGAGGGAGATATAGATATATGGGAAGAGAAAGAGAGAGATAGAGATATATGAGAAGATAAAGAGTGATAGATAGAGAGATAAAGACAAGTAATAGAGAGGTCCAGAGAGGGAGGGAGGGAGGAGAGATAGAGATAGAGATAGAGATAGGGAGGAAGAAACAAGGTGTGTGTGTGTGTGTGTGTGTGAGTGATAGAGATATAGAGATAGAGATAGGGATGGAGAAACATAGAGTGTGTTAGTGTGTGAATGAGAGATAAATCTAGAGGGAAAGAGATATTTAAATAGATAGAGATGGAGGGAGAGAAATAAAGAGGATAGAAGCAAACTATATATATAAAGAGGGAGGAATATAGAAAAAGGGAGAGATATAGAGATAGATATAGTGGGAAAGATATAGGGGGAAGAGAGAGAGATACATGGAGAGGTAAGGAGATAGAGATAAGGGAGAGACATAGAGAAGAAAATAGAGATAGATATGAAGATGAGGATGGAGATGGAGTAGTTCTTTAACATCTTTAGTATGCATATGTCCTAGTGAATGTGGCTTCCAAGGGATAGTGCAATATGTTCCAACAAAGGTATAAATTGATAAGTGATAGCTTCAAATAAACTATGCACCCACTTACAGGGAACCAAACATGACTAAAACAAAAATTTTGAATCAAGAAGATAATTAGGCTCTATTATAAATAGGATCATGTTATGTTTTTAATAGGGAGAGAGGGAGAGGTAGGAATAGAAAGAGGTAGAGATATAGGTGGAAGAATGTGTGTGAGAGAGTAAGGAGATAGAGATAGAGAGAAAGATAGAGATATAAATGGAGATGGAGATTGAGAGGAACATTTAGTTGTTAAAAGAAAAATTATTCTTGAAGCCCATTGCGCATCAAGTAATAGAAATAGATTGATGTGCATAGGGATTTATTACATGTGAAGTGACACACAATGATCTTTGAAAGGAAAATAAACCCCATTTGTATGTAATCATGTTTTTCTATATTTTTTCATAAAGAGACCCTTCAGAAAAGTGTCTTGACTCCAATTTCATATGGTAGGGAGTTGGAGTTATCTTTTCAAGTGGACCAGGTCTATCTTTTAGACCCCTAAATAATTTATGTCAATCTTTTAGAAAATTAGTTGTATTTAAATCTAGTGAGAATGATGATTTGTTTGGTATTATAAAATTTATCAAGGTTTAGTTTTTTGGTATGATTGATCTTTATATGACCCCTAAATAATTTTAATGGGTTTAATTTACTTGTGATAGTTTAACCAAATGATAACTTCTAATTTAGATATACGCTCCCTCATACTACTATATAATATAATATATATTAAAAAAAAATCTTGTATATATAAGATAAATTATATTTATCTATATACAATTATTTTCACTTGATTAAGTATATCAATTATTTTGATTTAGTTAAAGTATTAATTGTAAAAAATAAAAAATACTTAAAAATTAAATAATTAAAATCACACTACAAACTAAAGAGTTTCAAATATTTTGTAATGAAGGTAAAATGATTTATACTATAAGTTAGATGTCCATCCTATGTTTCCTTAAAAAATAAATTATAATTTAAAAAGGAATACATAAGAGCATATAAATATTTGATCTAAAAAAAGTTTAGATTTTTAAGTAGTAATTTTATCTTTTTATCACCCTAGTGAAATTGACATTTATATCTTGATCTTGTATATGTTCTTGCATGAGATTCCATGAATTATTTTTCTCTATATTAAGACTTATGAATTAGCAATAAAATAAATAAATTTAACAATATTATCAAGTTGAACCATTTATAATTAATATAAATAGAAGGTAAATATAATAACCATAATATATTTATTAGTAATTAAAAATATACAATTATAATAATTTTAGAAAAAAACTTAAAAATTGAACAATTAAAAACAATACTACAAAATAAAGAATTTAAAATACTTCCCGTAGTTCCAATACACGTCCTTTGAATTTTGAAGATATTTTGATGTCCCATGGGATTTGGATCTAGAATTTTATCTCTTCTTGTCCTTTCTCTTACTTTCCTCCTTGATCTTCCATGAATTTATAGGACCTATTAGTTGATTCAAAATATTGTGTCCACAATTCCTCTAAGAGTAACAATGACACCTTATCCATCTTAAGCTTAGAGGTAGTGATCTCAATGGTCATCACAAGTTGATCTCATGAGTCTAGTAAAGAATAAAGTGTCATATAATGAGCCTCCTCCTCCATCTTCAATCCAACATAGTGTAATTAGCTCATGATCATATTGAATGCATTCATTTTTCTCAAATATAGAACCACCATTATCCATTCTAAGGGTTGAAATGGAGGAAAAGGTGAACCTTAGGGCCTTCACCTTAGGGTTTCATGTTCACATTTTCCTTAATTTCGTTGTGGAATATGTGATGTGTGTGTGGATGTAAAGGTTTGATTGGATTTGGACAAGGTATGTGATTGACTTACAACCTAATAGGTGAGTCAACCAACCCTTAACAAAATCTGGAAATGTCCTAATAATGAAGTGCAATGGTTTAATTGATCTAATGATATAAAGTATTGTTTTGATGCAAATATAGAAGATCTAAGAAATTGTAGATAGAACAGACTATAAAAATGGACTGAGCACGATGTTATGCACCTATGAATTAAATTTGGAGCTGAAAAGGCAGGACATACCTATGCCCCAAGTGTCACTATCTTTGTAGGGAATTTAATCTAGATTTGTTTTTGTAGTCCTTTGGTGTTAGATTAGAGCTTTTGTTTCTCACTTGTTTCACTTTCAAATCATATTCAGATAATCTATAACTGAGTTTTTGTGAGTTGTAAAGACATAAGGTTTCAATTACAACAATAAATAATTGATCTTCAATCTTCTTTAGACTTGAAGCCTACACATTCAAAGAGAGAAGAAAGGTTGTGCCAATTAGGGGCTTTCCTTGGTCAAACTTTGTGTTAGTGTTTCCACTTCCACAATGGCAATGCCAATGATAGAAAGATAAATGATAGGAAAGAATGATGAATCCAGAAAGTGTTGCAACTCACCACCCTTCAATGGCTTCCTTGAAGGACTGAAGTCAAACACATCTCCTCAAGGCTTGAATCTTGCTTATTGGTTTGGCTTGAATTGCTTGGAGACCTACAAAGATTAGCCTTCACAAACAATATGAAAACAAGAACATGCATAAAATCACATACATTTCGACATATGTTTGGATCTTGAATTATTTCAATAAATCCTCTAATGGTTTCTCTTGACTTGCTTGATAATGCTCTTGAGCATAAGTTCTCCAATAATTAAATAAATTGATGTTAGATATATATATATATTGATTGGTAAACACTGCTAAGGGGCAGCACCCTGAACGCTTTTGACTGGAGCTATGAACTAGTGAGACCACATTGTTGAGGGGTCTCACCCTCAGATATATACGACGCACAACACCCTTACACCATGAGTCGTCTTAACCTTATCACTCCAAGACCAACCATGCAGAACCTCCAGGCATGAAAGACTCATGAGGGTATGATATAGAACCACCGGGCATGAGAGACCCGTGTGGGTCCAACAGTAGTCCATGAGCAGCACACACCACAAGGCATGAAAGACCCGTGTGGGTCTGACAGCAGTCCACAAGTAGCACACACCATCAGGAAACTAGATCCATGAGCATCACACACCTACAAGAACAAGCACACTTAGTCACCACGTTCGCCAAGATCACCTGTATGTCCTCCAAGATCAGCCACCACAATTCCTCCTAAGCACAATGTGGGACTAGTAGCGATATTTCCTCTAGTAGTAGGCGGGGATTTGAACCTTGGTTGCACCATAAACGGGAAACCATCTCACCATTACAGCAACAGGTGATCCCCTTGATGTTAGATAGATTTGAAATGATGCAATAACTAGGTATTTATAGGCTATTATTCTGATTTCCCAAAAATTAAATCCCAAAAGCCAACTTTAGATATTTGAATTTCAAATAGTAAAATGTTGACACTAGCATATTTGAATTTAGTGCCAAAATAGGGGGACATAAGCTCCCTAGGCGCTAGTGTCCCAAGCTTATTTTCTAAAGTTTAAGGAGTCAAGGGCAAAGTATTAAATGAGATCATTTGTTTTATGCTTGAAAATTACCGATAAATGTTTAAAATGTGTTGTGGAATACATAATTTATGAAATTAAGTGCTTTATTAGGTCCAATAACTCAAAGAGGAGAAAAACATAGTGTGAAATTATCAAGGGTGACAATTTACGATGCTACAAGGGTATGCGACTTCTTTCTTAGAGTTTTTTGTTCATCAAAGATTCAACTTGATAAATTTATCCTAACTTAGATTTCAAATGGATTATGTTGTGGATTCTTCATGTACATTCAACAATATTGAATCTAACATGTAGATCTTAATGATACCCTTTAATTTTTTATCCAAAATTTCCCATTTGAATTGAGACATTACAGTCGGTTTGAATCTAGATGTCATAGTCCATAGGTATCTATATATAGGAATATGGACTTCATATTGAGCTTCTAAAACTCAAATTTAGTGCCTATGAATCTCTCCATCTCTATCCTTGATGTGCTTGCCATTTTTCTTTTAACAAGATCTCCTTCTCCAAAAGCCCTCACTAAATTCAACAAACTAGTACATAATTCTTATCCTTAACACCTAGAAACTAAGATGATCAAGGTTTTATACCAAATTAAGGGAATAAATGGTGTGGAATATATTTCCCACACTAAACTTTAAGAAGGGTATGTGCAAAAAAAATGATCTTATAGTTATAAAAAATAATACAGAAATATATTATAACATAATGATGTGATATACATGGGGGAAACCATTTCAAGAGAAAAAAACTCACACTCCAAAGTAAAACCAATTATATTATTTAACAAATATGGGGTATAATATAAGTCTTAGGTTATTCCTTTATATGAGTATCACCAAAGTTTGTATTCTAGAGAAATTATGGTAGCGTAACATTACTCACAAATAAATTATATATTTTTGCATAGATCCAATTCAAGAACTTATATATATATATGATATTTAATAAATGAAACCATTAGAAATAAACCATAAATTTTGGTCAAATACCATGATGAGTCAAAATGCTAATAAGTATAGATTCCCTTAAGTTGTCATAATACTTAATAAATCCATCATAATCCATTCACCAAATTGAGCACTCCATTTTGGCTCGATAATTTACCTTAATTTATGCTCTATGAAATGTTATAACATTAGCCATAAAGTTGTTCAAGATTACTAGTCAACAATTTAACTCCCCTAAAATCATGCTCTTATGCATCTTAATCTCTTTACATCGCTATCTTCATCATAGATGCTCTTACACACCAATTATGATAAGATATTATCTTACAAACCATTATCCACATTGAATAATAAGGCATATACATGGCATAATGACCAAATCATAAGTGGGACACCATTTTCCATTTGGGATCACAAATAATAAATACTAAATATTAAATAATTAATTTGAACATTGAAATTGTAAGTCATGTGGCACACATATCCCAACACATGTAAGTTGGATACATTATTCCATGTGATGTTTGAAAATTTGAATTATAATATCATTATTATGAATTCATGATTGTGTGCTATGAGAGAGATTCATTTTGCTTTTCATCAATGTGTTAAATATTGACATGAAGGAAAACTATGTCTTATACCTATAGATCCTAAACCATACAAAAAATGTGTTCAAATAGATAATATAATTATATTACATAAAATAATCTCTTATAAAAATATTGTATCATTTTATATGATGATGATTGGGGTTCATTAGATTTTACACCTTGTAGTGTTGGTGAGTATCATGTGGATCCTTAATAGTCCATATTTATATATGGATTTAAATAACTTGAGGTATATAAGGATGGAAAGGAGACATGTATGTGTGAATGTGATCTTGAGAGTGATAAATCTTCTACATCACCATCATATCCTCCTAAGCCATCCTTTAGACAAATTAATGACATTATATATAATACTATGACAATGCTTAGATGTAGAGGAATTGGAATTGAAAAGAATGAATAAGGTTTTAGATGATTTTTTGAATCAAGATAAATTATAAAGACATTATGGAATAGGCTACCAAACCAAGGATATGACTAGATGGTTAGAAGAGCATAAAGGAAAATGAAAAGAACTTCACATTGACTAATTTTGATCTCTATGAGACTTCTTACTCCTTTATTACATATGATATTGATTTTGGGACTCTTTTAGCCCATTAATTGATTTATTCTTTTAGGGTTTCATATCATTGTTATGGCTCATTGATTACATTAGATAATATGAGTGGAATTTATTTACGATAAATATTACATACACACATGGATACTTATGAACCCTAGAAATCATAACATAAACCATAATGTGTACATGTAACCTAAAAATTTTAAGCATATAAAATCTAACATAACATCACAATCGTAAAATAAAGAACCAAAAACATAGTGTTTTATGATAATGATAAAATGAAAAATGCATACACATGAATACATAGTAATGCGGCTATTTCTTGAGGGGAGGTGCTCCCAATGACCCCTTCCTTGTATCAGATTGACCACTATCATAGGTCCTCATATAAGATTGAGACTAAGATTGAGATCTCTCCCTCAAAACCATGTATTCTCTATAGAGCCATCCAACCTTCTTTTGTAATGTTTCAATCTTCATTTGTTGCTTATAGATAGTGGATTATGCACTATCTATCTAACCCATGAAATAAAAAATGAAGGCATCATTTGATAATGTGGGAATGCCTCTTTGTGAATCAATATCTATAACTTCTCACTCTAGCCTATCCATGCCTATGAGAATAACATCTAGGTCTAGGTAGTGCCTCTACTTCTAGGTATATGTGTCTCTCTTTGCCTATTATCCTACACTAATTTTCTATTACGATAACTAGTAAACCTTGGGTTAGATGCTTAATCATAAGAGAGATGAGTACCAAGAACTAAAGCACACTCCCTACATGATCACCTCTTTTATTAGCCATGTATTCATATAAAATAATGAAATAGAGATTATTCCAATAATACATTGTCATAAATGCATAGATCTCCAACCCATAAATCAATTTTAGCTAGATTACTTGTTATAGGGGAGATGTCTACTACACCATATGGATTTATTCCTTAACTATAGTTATAGTTGAGGGTGGATTAAGAGGATATATTCAAGCCTCTCTCTCATACACCACACATCATATTTAGTTGAAATCCCCACATCATCCGCATATATAATCTACACTAGGGGCTCTACATCATTGTCATTAACATCTAACTTATATATGGATGGAGACTCATGCTCTCCCCTGACTATAACAATTATCTTTAATGTCTCTTGTATAGTATTGACTTGAAGGAAAAAAGAAGAAGATCAAACTAGTGTAAAACATGCTTATAATGGAGTAAATCCATCATGTTTCCATGCCTATCATATGTCTACTTCGACTGCCTACAATGAGGTAGCTAAAATTTACCATCCATATCCATGGCTAATTATTTTTATGGCCTCTAGGTGATGTGTGTAGGAGTTAGTCCATAAAAATCCTACATCCATACTCTAAGGTACCTACACTCTTTTCCTACCAATAGCCATGGCATGTCCTATTAGGTCACCAATGTTACACATGGAATTGAAATGACTAATGATAATATTGGGGGCATAATACCCTTTGATTCTCATAAACCCAATATTCAAGTAGAGATGACACACAAAGAGACATGACTCCCTCATCTATAAACATGTGTAGATCATTATAGAACCAAGATATAAAATTTAGGCACACATAAATATTATATGCTACCCCTTGGTCTCTTGACCCTTGATAATTTAAAAAATAAAAGGACTAATGATGAATAATAACCACTTGCACTCTAAGGATATTATAAACATTACAATCTTAGTGAATGATACACCACCCTATTAGTATCCCACTCAACCCATGAACCATTAATATAACTCTCAATATTACTGTAGTGTGGTGATACAATCCTCCACTCTCCTACCTTTGATAAGGATGTGTTTAATCCTCCACATGTGCTCAATTATCAATATCATATCACTTGTATGAAGGTGAAATGTGTTAATGTCTAATTCCCATTGCTTAATGAACATAATGAGAATACATGTGTCATAGTGTAAAATAAACAATATAACCATGGGCATGAGGTATGCCCCCTTTATGAGTGCTCAATTTGCATCATCCTTAATAAGCAAAGTGTGTATACTAAGCATCCACAAATACCTACACAGATCTGTAGATTTGATTACACAAACAAAATGGAATAAATGATATTATATAACATACAATGCTAAAATTTAATAAAAAAGACATGATATGCTAACATTGTCACAAATTCATACCCTTGTGTCTGTATGCTCTTATTTCAACTTTATTTCATAGTTCCTTATGCACTTACATGGGTATTACTATCCATTGAGGGTTGCACCACCATTATTTTCTCATGATAGGGCCAACATTATTCATATATAAAATCTCCATTGAGCATGTGCTTATTATGCTTATCTTTTGAGATATTTGCATGATCATTACATGTTACATTTTTTTTACATATTGCAATATATGCTTACATGAGTATATCCTTACATGCTTAGATTATGTTTAGTTAAATATGTAAAAAATTTCCCTCTTCCTACAATTTTGTGTATCATACAAATACAATAAATTGTTAAGGGACACATGTCTTGTCCCTAACATTTTCATGTTTATTTTTGTAGATAGTTATAGGCACTTCAAGATATTTATTTTAGTTCCATTAAAGAGCATATACAAAAGGTGAACCTACATGATCATATCCTGATAAGGTCCATTACTTTATATGGCCCCCTTCTTTATCATGGGATGATTGAATATTTAATTATACATGCATGTTTGTGAGTAGCACATTCTTTGAGATTTATGATCTTTTAGGATTTGAACATACACATCAAAGTGGGAGTAAAATGTAATAATGAAATTTGCATGCTCATGTCATTTCCTATTTAGTTTTGCATCCATTCTAAGGAGAGTGCCTACATACAATGACACAAATTGACAAAGGCATACATTTGTGCAAAGTTAGGTACATTACCCTATGCTATCCACCTACCCATTACACATGTTCTTGTAGAATTACCACCAACCCCATCCACATGTTTACACATCCACACACATTTCTCTTATCTACTTATTTGTTATAATTATGCATGCACACATTTATATACACATGGTTTCCTCTATGATTTGATGCATTCCATGTTCCAAGAATAGTTTACAATCACAAGGATATCCTTGAGGTCATGGACAAGTCCTCCAATTTAAGAATTTAAATTTAAATTTTAGCCAACTTGGACTAGCTATACCAAATTCTTTCCTAGGTTTATCTGAACACAAATTTGTGTGATATTTTGTTATGTCCTTGTATTTAAAGGCATTTTCAATGCATTCACTTTAAATATTCATGATTTGATAACATTATTTGGTAATGATTCACTTTAAACACTTCAATTGGTGCACTAGAAGGAATCTAGTTATGCACATTCATAAGAACACATGCATGATTAAAAATTATTGTTTCAATCATTCATACACATTTCCATGGGTAGTCCTAGGAGAACATGTCTACTTGTGACATAATGAAAACCCTACTAAGATATTCTTAAATAATGTTAATTCATAAATATTAGGAAGCATAGAATAATTCAAGGTAAATTCCTAGGTGAAGTGAAGAAAACAAGTCTTTGAATCACACATTACAAATTTTCAAGTACAAGATAGATTTGCAATTATAGATTTATACCTAATCCTCAAACTCATTCTTACATAAAAACCAAAAATAATCAAACAATATAATTTTTTATATATAATATAAATATTTTAGTATCATTGCCATTATATTCAAAAAAATTTAATTAAAACTTAACCATTCATATTGTCAAATTTAAATTATAGTGATAATTTTATCATTAAAATTATTATTCATGAAATATAAAATATTTATAAAATCATAAATCCAATTTATAATATAATTTAACATGTTTTAAAAAATTAAATATAATTTTTAAAATATCCTTTTCAATATAAATTAATTTTATAATTTAACTTATTGATTATGATAGGAAAAAAATCATATTTTTATATAATTTTATATTAAAATATCTATAATTTAATAATTATATTTTAAAATTTATTAAAAATTATAATGAATTAGTTAAATTTAAATTAATTTAATGAGATGTAATCTTACAATCGCATCAGTGTATAGGAGGTTAGCACAATCTCTTAAAAAAACAAAAAACAAAAACAACACATTTTAGAAAAAAATAAAAAATATTTTAAAAAATAAAAAAATATATTTTAATAATCTAGCTACATTTCAAAAATAAGACAGTGCTAAAAAAATAAAAAATCAAATAACAAATAAAACTATATATAAACTAGCATACATATATTAAATATTAATATATATAAAATACGCCCAGAGTTATCCTTTTCCAAAAAACAAAACTCAATAAAGGAAAACAGGAAAAACAAAGGTAAGAATAAGATGACATAGGCATTGAACTGCTTTAAAATCTGATTTAAAAGTATAAATCTATTGACAAATACTTTACTTAATAGATGTCAATATGAAAAGAATAAAAATATACACATACTTGTTGATGCCATTGTAATACACCTCTCAACATAATTATAGTTAAAATATATATATATTGCTTAATCTATAATCTCCTAAACAACATCCAGTACCCAAAACAAATAAACATCTTTTAAATATAGAATATACTTGCTCCTCTTAAAATAAAGATCATTAAAGAATTATATCCTATACGAGATTTTCCCTACAAAAGTCGAGCTTTAGATGCTCGTGGAATAAATTTTTAAAAACTTTTGAAGAGTTTCAAAATGCTGATTTTATGGATTTTTTTTTTTAATACTTTTGAGAAGTTTCTAAATGCTGATGTTATGGAATAATTTTTTTAATACGTTTGAAGTGTTTATAATTGATTTCTTTTTATAGGACTAAGTAACAAACTAAAGGGATACCAACTCATATTCTTTTCGACACGCACAGAAAACAGCAGCAAATGAAAACCCCACAATCCACGCGAGTTTAGAAGCAGTTAACTAAACTACCGGAAATGAAATAAATTTCATTACACATTAACTACTGTACGGTCTGAGGAGCCGACACGTTTACAAAATAAAGCCGAAATTTATATTCGGCAAAAAGATCGGAAAGTGCGGACTTAGTGGCCGTTGAATCTGGTTGGTATCTGACGTATATGAATATTCGGCCATGCAAGTATTCATGCATGCATGCGATGAGAGGCTGAGGATGCATGCATGAAAGTGACGGCACGTGGGATGTGTTCGGGGTGGGGCCCGCGCGAACGGCTCTCCAGTTCATCCCCTCTGGACGCTTTTTTTTTCCTTATGTTGAGGAAGGTCGAAAATTCAAACAAAGCTTTTCTTTGTTGGAGAGCAATTAACATTCATTGAATGCGGACACATTTGGTAGAGATCTTTAGATCTAACGGCGTGTAGGGTTTATCAAGGTTGTTGCAGATTGTCATTTGGTGTATGAAATTTGAAAGCGTTTTATTGGTAAATTTAATGGTATATGGTTTTAGAAATACAATATAATTTTTATATTTGTTTTAAAGATTTTGATTATATTTTATAGTTGTTTTTATATTGAGAGGTATTTTATAGTGAGGGCAAAGTATAGCGTTTGTGTTGTGATTGTGTATATACAAATTAAAACGAATTAGTTTTTATTGTAATGACAATAAGTGTGATTTGAAATATTGATTATAAAGTTTTTATTTTTTTCTTTTTTAAGTTTGTTGTTAATGTTTATAGGCTTTGAACAAGTAGGTTTCATATGATCTATCATCTTATTTTGTTGTTATCATAGTGTTAAATGTGAAGCATAGCTTGAAATAAAATATTCATGCATTGTTAAAATCTCACATCTTTAAGTGTCAATATCACCATCTTCTACTTGTTTGATCTCAGGTAATTTCAAATGTATCTTTGATTTTTATTTTTATTTTTAAATTTTTTAGACATGTAATGTTCATGAAGTCTAGTGTCACCACCTCCATTAGAACTTGCATTTTGTTTTTTGTTAATAAACATATTTTTAATTTTTCTTTCTTAAAGTTTTATAAAAGATGTACAATACATGACAAGTAGTGAAGGGGATAGCCTTCAATCAAATTTATAACAGACAATTACAAGATATATGATGTACATATACCAATATAATATTTGTAGTAGGTGATATCATCTTTTTAGATTATACATAGACCAAATCAAACAATGCCAACTAATCCAAGAGATATAATATATAACACATGATTATATAGGTGATGGTTGTTTTTTATATTGAGAGGTATTTTATAGTGAGAGCAAACTATAGAGTTTGTGTTATGATCGTGTATATGAAAATTAAAACAAAATTGATATGTATACTAGTTTTTATTGTAATGATATTTTAATAAGTGTGATTTGAAAGTTGATTTCATATTCTATTATAAAGTTTCTTTATTTTTCTGAAAGTTTGTTGTATTTAATATTTATGGGATGTGAACAACTCATGCTTCATATGATCTATCACCTTTTTTTGTTTGTTATCCTAGAGTTACATATGAAGTGTAATTTGAAATAGAATATTCATGTATTGTAAAAATTTCACATCTCTAAGTATCAATATCATCATCTTTTTCTACTTGTTTAATCTCACGTAACTTTCAAAAGATCTTTTGATTTCTTTATTTTCTTTTCTTAGACATGTCGTGACCAAATAATCTAGTGTCGCCACCTCCATTGGAGCTTGCATATTGTTTTTTTCAATAAACATATTTATTTGATTATCCTTTTTTAAAGTTTTATAAGAAAGTACAATGCATGTCATGCCCATATAATCTAGTGTCACCACCTCCACTGGAGCTTGCATGTTGTTTTTTTCAATAAACATATTTATTTACTTTTCCTTTTTTTAAAGTTTTATAAAAAAGTACAATACATGTCATGCCCATATAATCTAGTGTCACCACCTCCACTGGAGCTTGCATGTTGTTTTTTTCAATAAACCTATTTATTTACTTTTCCTTTTCTAAAGTTTTATAAGAAAGTACAATGTATGACAAGTAGTGAAGGGGATAGATACATAGCCTTCAATCAAATTCATAATAAATAATTATAAGAGCTATGATACATATATTGATGTAATATTTGTAATAGGTGATATCATCTTTTTAGATTTATACATAAAAACAATGTCAAATAATCCAAGAGATATAATATGTAACATATGATTATGTAGGTGATATACATTGTGTATAACAATAAAGAAAAACATACATTGGTGATATAACAAAAGTGAAAAGCTTATGAAATAATCTTGAAATCATTTAAATTTTTCTTGAGAATGGGTTTTTCTAGATCTATCCTATTTGTGGGGTTGCTCAACAAGTCATTGGTTGGTTACTCATCATCTTTGTATGAACATAATCATAGTATGATGCTATATTGACGTGAAATGCCATATATAGCTTTTCCACCAAGGACCCTCTCCACTTATTTTAGGTCAATAGAGACAATTCTATGTATATATGAGAATGCACGTGACATGATTGATGATAGTTAGTCTCTAATTTAGCATCATGAACTAATACCCTTAGCATCACAAACTAATATCCAAAGTAATTCCCATCCATTTAAGAAAAAAACTTTGGATTTGAATTTGGAGGCACTATCCATCCCCATCCCAAGATATGGGATATGACAACACTTTAGAGCCAAGGGTTCATTATACCTTAGAGGACGCTGACCTTAATGGTTCAACCTCAACACATACTTTTCATAGAAGAAAATTTTTTATGGTTCAATTGAATTTTAATAACTAGTCGATTGATGCACTCCTTTCATATAATGCTTGTAAACTAAAATGTAGTATATTTATTAGAAGAGCTTGTTAACACTCCACTCAACTGAGTCTTAAATACTTTCTAATCTATAACAGAATATTAAATAAGATAAAAAATTATTAAGCTTGAAAACTATTATTCTCTCCCTCGTTTTAATAATTAAATCTCCCAAACATTAAATTTTATAATTGAAGTTTTCTACAATCTATAAAGATACTTCAAATGTCTAAAATGAATAAATTTTTTCCATCAATAATTCAAATCACTCTAAACTATTCTTTATCAGAATAAGAGTAGAATTGTCAATTAAATTGTGAACTAGATTGAAAACTTACCTTCCACAATTCTATCCTAATCTTAATAATAAATTACTACATATAATCCAAAACAACTAAAAAAATCAAACCAAAAATCTCAAAAGCTTACTACGCACGAGTGTACGTTACAAGACAAGGAAAATGTTGCACTTCAGTTTACCGTTTGATGGGCCGCGTTATCAGAATAATATCAAAAAATTTGATGGGCCGCGTTATCAGAATAATATCAAAAGATTGGCAATGTGCGGTGAGTGCAAAGTCCGCATCAGCACCTTGTAAATTTGATCGGATAAGGCAAGGATACAAAAATCCAAAAGAAAAGGCCAAGGAGATACTTTGGAAGTTTCCATGGAACTTTCTTTACTACTTTTTAATTGACATCCACTCACGTTTTAGCTCACCAACAACTGCAAAGGTTTATTAGTGGTGGAAAGAAAAAACCATTAGTTTATATTTGTAAATGTGTTTTTTTTTCTTTTAATATTGTATATTTATATTTAGAAAGATCTGCGTAGAAGGGAGATGTCATTTTGAAGATGTATGCTTAAAAATATTATTATATTATATAAACATTCATTATATTATATTAATTATATAGATAATTATATTTTTATTAATATATTAATGTTATTTTTATTATGTCATGTCAATAGTGATATAATGTGATGGTTAAGTGGTTCTTTGTTATTTTTGTCATCAAGGTTCAAATCCTATTAGGGTCTCGTCACCGGTTCATAGCTCTAGATTGAACAACATATTGAAAAAGATGAATATCAATAGTATGTTTATTATTTTACCTCTATATTTATTATGATTATTATTAAATACTTTAGTTACATTGTAGTAGCATTTGCAATGCATTGCCTTACTTAATTTTATTCAATTTTAGCCATTTTGCATATCTTACATTTGTACTTTGCCTCTGTTTTCATATTCCCTTTAGTTCCCGCATTTGGTGGTTTTGAATGCATTTTTCTAGTACATACATGTGGTTTGTGTTTTAGTGTGCATATTGTTTTTTGGCATGCATTTACATTGTAACTTTTAGCTCAATAGGACAAGGTTAAAAATGTACGATAGAAGATTAAGCTAGCTCAATTGCACATAATATCTTTGCAGCGTTTTTTCAAGTTATTTTTTATGAATTTCCTTGAGCATGGTTGCTATCTTGTATTTCTTTGTTGGTCTTTCTATAGCAAAACATTTGCCCTAAATTCAAGAGGGAGAACAAAATTTCCAAGCCTAGTTGGATCATTTAATTGTGTATGAGAATTGCCACAAGGGTTGTGTTTGCATGGTGACCAACAAAGTAAGTCCTTGCTATATTCAATGCCCAACCCTTCAAGGATTGTTATTTGTAACCAGGAGAACAAGTTGGCGTTAGCAAGATGTTTATGGCAATAAAGCAATTATTTTATGAAACCATCAGAGGAAACACCATTTCAAATATGGAACTCATTCAACAAGGAATAGATAGAACTGAGATACATTACATATTTAATCATAAAGCTCATAGGTTTAGGAATTGTTCAACAAGTTCAAATACAACTTATTTCCCGGGTCTAATAGACAAATTGATAAAAAGAGAAAAACAAACATACATATTCTTGATGCATTCTGTATCACCAAAATTGGTCTAATAGATGAATTGATAAAAGGAAAAACACAAACATAAATATACCTGATACATTATGTATCACCAAAATTGAACTCCATAATTATTGGTTGGTTCCTTATAACCATACACCTTAGTGAGGATCTTATCTTATCTATAGCTTTTCACTCAAGAACTCACATATCTAGATACTATAAAAACTAGGAGAATTTACTTTAAACCAAACACACATATAAAAACATCGAAAGTAGATAAACTTTGATATGTCCTACAAACCAATTTTCCCTTCGATCTCATCTCATCTATAAAAGTATTATATCCATAACTAGACCCATAAGAAAAGAAGAATTTTACTCTAGCTACCTTCGGTAGAGACATAGGAGTTGTGTATTCCAAAAAACCAATCTAGATTGCAAGATGCCTTCTCCTCACTCCTGCAACAACTATCTACAGAGGCAATGCAATGGGCTTCCTCTACAATCCTCTCTTCAACTCTCTTATTTGGATGTTGATAAAATTTACCCTGTGAAACCCACCACGAGAATGCCATAAACTTGAGTGAAAAATTCCGCTCTGTTGATCATGAACTGCTTGCCCCCATGACCACCACCCCACCCCAGCCAAAATACAAACTTGTCCTAGAAATGTACACTACTTATATCTTCACTTCAGCTGAACTGAAGCGGTAAGGCTTCCCTCATAAAAGCCTCTAAAAACTCTCCAAATGAGAAATAGAATGGAGCTCACACAACCACTATATTTTAGAAAATTACATTTTGCAAACAACCCATGTCTTGACCAAAGACAAAGTAGGGTGTCTCTTAACAACAACACTCATCAACCATAACCTTTGTCCCACCTTGCCTCTTGCCCTCAAGTGACTGACCTGTCCAACAATGGCTATCTAAAATGCATATCCAGATCTCACTTCTACCCAGGGAGAGTTGTTGATAAGATCTTGTACAACAAAATATGTCCACACATACAAACATTCTTTGTTGATTGTGTCCAAAAATTGAACAAATGCAACAGACCTTGTCTATCACACCACCTCTTGCATTGGGAGTCATGAGGATACATGCAGACTGAAATCTAGTCCAATAACAAAGAAGAATAAACCATTTTGCTAATATTTGAAGTAAGAAGTATGCCGGCATACAACAAATTCACCGCCAGCAATTCACCAACGGAAAATTCACCGCCAACAATTCATCGTGGGAAAATTCACTACCATAACAATTCACCGAACAAAAAATTAATTGCATAAATTTTTTATGGTTAATTTTCCGTGGTGGTGAATTGGTGGTGGCAGTGGATTTTCCCCCGGTGAATTGTTGATGGTGAATTTTCCTAGAGCCCAAGTTGATGGCTAAAACATTACCCCAAACTTTCATTCAAACTGAAATTAAATAATGATTCATTGAAACCACGAGGAATAACACCTGTTCAAAACTACCTCGGAGTAATAGTTCCATTGGCAAGAACTAAAAATATACATATGAATCATATTAGAAATTCTTAACCATATATAATACAAATTTGACATGGACAAATATAACTTTGTAATAAATTTTTTAATCCAAAAAAGACCATGAAAATAACAAACGTGGGAGCTTTAAAAATTCAAGAGATGCTTTGCTCATCCTATTCAAGCGGTGGATTGATTGTAAATCTCTCTTATACTTCCTACCACCCCGAGTAGCTTACCATTTCCTCCGAGCATTTCCTTTCCTTTTGTATTTCTTTTTTTTAGGGCTGCCTCTAACTTTTCACTCGAGATATGCATAGGTTTCTAGAATGATAATTTATATCATAATGATTCCATGGTTATTGGCTTTGAAAAATATCCGATCAGTACATCCAAGTAATGACACATACCATACAAAAGTGAAGAGTTTAAACAACTGGTATGCTATGGTTGTTTAGGCGGTAAGAGGAACTCATGTAAAGTACAACATGTGGGTTGTTCAGTTTCAAACATACATGTTCTAGTGCTCCAATTTTGATATTATGCACCTTGTTATAGTGCATCCCTATGTTTATAGATTTATTCATTAAGCATAATCAATAATTTGTTGGTAGATGGTCAACGCTTCTCTCGGGATTCACAATATGGCTTAACCGTCTCCCATGGACCCGTTAGCTTTGGCAGTTGTATTAGACATTAACAGGTCGACCTTTTGGTGCAACGACAACTATGAGCCAACAATTGGTATCAGAGCCAAAGGTTACGATTCAAATCCCCTCAGATAACGATGGGGGGGAGATTGTTGGTAGATGGTCAATGCTCTCCTCAGGATTCGCAACATGGCTTAACCGCCTCCCATGGATCCGTTAGCTCTAGCGGTTGTATCAGACATTAATAGGTTGACCTTTTGATGCAATGACAACTGTGAGCCAACATAATCTCCAAAAGAACATTTTCCATGTTTGAAATGAGAAGTGGTTTGCATCTCTCACAATAATTTCTCTATCAACAATTTTGGAGATAAACTTAGTTACAATGTGGTAATCCCCACACACTTGGAGGTTCTTGACAATCAAAACAACATAATTGAAATTGTTACGAAAGATTCAATCAATTTCATACCAACAAAATACATGAACAACAAAAAAAACTTATGTACCAACTCCATTTAATTAGATATAGATGATTTACAGTTGACTACTTTATATTTGTATATTTTTACAACAAGAAAATTAAACATGTTACCAATTCCTCTCCTTAACAACTACTTTATTTTTCCTACATCTTTGTACCCTTGATATATAACCAAGAATGCAATTATTATCTAAATATAAAAACTATTGCTTTGATTGTGTAGGAACAAAATACATGAACAACCAAAAAACTCTATGCCGACTCATTTCAATTAAAACCAAATTGAATAATCAACAAATTCATCATTGAGGTGTGAACATGGAATAATAATTTGACATCCATGAAAGATATTCATGCACATTTTGTTGCAAGGTGTGTGCCCTTGGTCTCCTTGTGATGTGCAGTGCAACACTTGGGTTTGTGACATGGCTTAACCACCTCTCATGGATTTATTAACTCTAGAAATTGTATGGGGCATTAACAAGTCGATCTTTTGGTGCAACGACAACCATCTGTGCAAAATTGGTATCAGAGCTTGGGTCACGGGTTCAAACCCCTCTCTTGCGTTTGGGGGGGATTTGTTGCAAGGTATGCGCCCTTGGTCTCCTTGTGTCGTGCAATGCAATGCTTGGGTTCATGACATGGTTTAACTACCTCCCATGGATCCATTAACTCTACCAGTTGTATTAGGCATTAACGGGTCGATCTTTTGGTGCAATGACAATTGTTTGTGCAACACATTTGCATATGATATAGGTCAAAGAAGCAAATATAAAATGTGCATCGACCTTTTCTCACCTTAATATGATCAAGGATGCAAGGATAATTAGTAGGGAACATCAAAGTTGTAGCTCCAAATGCATGTTTTGATGTTGGGTATGTGCAGGATCATGGTGGGCCAAAAAGTGGCAATGAGGAAAAAAACACATCTTTCACTGACCGAAAAACACAAAAAGAAAGTGTTGATTTTTTTTAGGCTCGGGTGTCACCATACCAAACACCAAACCTACTTTTTACAAATCGGATATTTGATTCCCGATTTGGATCGGATATCCGATTTGCAAAAAGCATATATAAAGAAAGCCCAACGCTGTTTTGAAGTCATTTGATAGTGAAGAACCTGCGGGCGCACAGTGCATTCCTTCTTCGTGTAACGGATATTTGATTTGGAAAGGTAAGTTTTTTTTATTTTTATTTGATTTGATTCAATTTTATTTTAGATTTGAAAAATTTCATATGGTTTTTTGTGGATTTTTTTTTAAAATAGGGTTTTGATTGAATTTTTGAAAAGATTGAGTTTAGAAGATTGAGTTTAGAATAGATTTTGATTTTGATAAAAAAATGAATGTTTTTTGTGGATTTTTTTTCACAATAGGGTTTTTGATTGAATTTTTATGAAAATTTTGAATTTAGAATGGATTTTGATAAAAAAATGAATGTTTTTAATAGATTTTGATTTAAAAATAATGTTTCATTTATATTGTCTAATTTTAGATTAATTATTTTTTAAACTTTAATCGGGCATTATGGCTGCTGAGAATGAGAATGCACAAATTCCACCAGTTAAGAATGAAAATCCACCAGCTGAGAATCAAAATGTAGAAATGCCAAATGCTCCACCACCTCGCAACCATCAATTGAAGACTTAATTCATGAAAAATTGGAGCAATTGAGGGGCATTTGTGATGTTTATAAAAAATCCCTCGATTATCCCGTATGTCAACCACATTAACAGGAATAATTACAAATGTAGAAACCCTCTCCACCCAACATAATGCATTTCATTCGTGGCGAGAAACCATGAGGCAATATTATGCATGTGGATTGTCTTATGATGATGTGAAAGATCTCCAAATAACAAAAGCCCAAATAGCCTTTTTATTTCTTAACCCCATCATTGGTTTGCCAGTTAATGTTAACAAACCAAAACTTTCTATAAAATGGTGCACACATAGGGGCATAGTAGATAACTTTTGGGATCGTTGGTGTATGGTTTTTGATAAACCACCCAACAATAATCTTGATGTACCTTTTTACTTTATTAAAAAATTATATGCTGAGTTTTTGTTAGGGCATCATGTCAATTACTTTGACATTAAACCCTTCCAGGGCATTGGTGGAGGTATGCCCCAGGATAGGCCAGGGGCAGCTAGCGTAGTTAGGTGCCCACATGTTCCCTGTCCTCCCCTTCCTCCGCCACCTCCAGTACAACATCCAAATATTACGGAGGATGTAGCCACACAAACGATCCAGGCCATTCACTCTTTGAGTGGTCTTTTGGTTTCCCATGCTTCTTCAGTAGCTTAGCCACAGTCTGGTGATCTTGACGATGGATCCAATGTTGCTGCATCATCCTCCTTGGGTCCACATATTTGCAATATGTGGAAAAAAATATGTTTGGCTCCTATTGTACAATCCCCTAAGCAGCCATTAGATGCTTCTGATTATGACATCCAGGATGTGGAGATTATAGCAGATAACATGCAGGGGAGTGGAAAACACCCTATAGAGTCCTCTCCTGCTAGAGAGGTGGACATTGGAGAAGTTACATAGGTAACATTTAAGGTGTAAATTCATAATTTATATTTTTTTAAAAATGAATATTAATAAGAGATAGTATCAAGTACTAATATTTATTTACATGGTCTATTTAACAGTTAATGTCTGAGGAGGAGCTCACAAGGGTGACTAATATCACCCTTAGGGCCATTTCATTTGGCCTCGAGATGCACACAGTATGTATTTTTGCACTCACTCATTTACATTTTTTTACTGTATACTTGCTTGTCATTAATGAAATTATACATTAACTTATATATGTTTATCTTATTCTCTATTTGTAGGAAACACCTAGTGCAAGCAAGGTGCGATGCTCTCCAAACTATGGACGCACAATGTTAGATAAGGGAAATGTAATTGAACTCAAATTTGTTTGAATTAAGATTTATAAGATATTTTATTGATTATGCATACATTGACATAGATTCATAGTTTCATATGTACTTGTCATTTTTATGTACATGCGGTTGTGAGCTATACATCATTGTTGATAAGTGCCACAATACTTGAAGGAGTAGGTATTCGAACACCTGAAGGAGGAGGTGTTGAAACACCTAAAGGAGATACATAAAAAGATTAGCCTAAAGAGGTATGTGTTTATTTTATTTTGTGCTTGGTAAATATGTTCTTATTACTGACAATTCTATGCTAACTTGGATCAATTTCATGTTTTTGTTCACATATATAGATTGATGTTACAAAAGTTGGTTTGGTTAGTTTTGAGAGGGGTATATTCTAGGACTCTTGACCCTTCGAAGAGACATATATTTTAGGTAATCAAGATTTCAATTTTAGAGTTCAATTATAATTCAATGTGTATTGATTTTTATGTTAATTATTCTATTTTAAATTATATAGTATAACTAATCTCAATTGTGGTTTGACTTTTTCTATGCTACCTTCAGAGCAACGAGTGCTTCAAAGAGGCTCCATTTTGATGATCCACCAGTAGTTTAGGATGAGATAGACATTTTGGCATGTAAATTTTGAATAGATACGAGATGGCATATGCCACATATTGTAAAACTTTGTTTGAGTTGGCATTGATGTCATTTTTGTATATGGATATACACTTGATTATTGGATAATTTGATATATATAGAAGTTGACAATCAAAATTTAATTTCCTCCTCATGTGCATGATTAAACTCTTTGAAAATTTAATCAAGTGAGCAATGGTTAAATTCAATGTACAATAGCATAAAAAGAATGGTTAAATATTATGTAGTTTATATTCATATTGTTGATTAAATTACATTGCACATCTTTCAAACTCAAAGCATTACTTCACATTGCATAAGTAACAACTAGATCTTGATAGATGAAAAAATTTCAATAACAATATAGTTTTTACAAAGTCAACCTAGCGGTTATGCAATTACTTCACATTACATAACTAATAACTAGGAGCGACTATCAATTGCATTAGCTTGTCATGGAATTCTATGAGACCACATTTATTTGAGGAAACTTGGCACAAAACTCACAAAAAATGAAAAGAAAGCACTCAAACAAACTTTAAAGGGGTCTCAGGCCTGTTGCCCCCTCATTCCACACGCTATGCAACCATTTACTTGTGTTAGTTTTATGATCAGATTTAATGCACAAAAAATTAATTCTAAATCAGACACAATAACACAACAGATACCCTGGGAAAAACCTCCTCTTAAGGGAGAAAAAACCAGCCAATAATATCACTTATATTATTGAATCACAATAGAAACTCCTTTACAATGAAGGCTGATAATGAGGCCTAATAATATGCACCACAGACTGATGCCAACACAACAATACAATGATGTAATTCTCAAAAGATAATCCTTAGCTTTCTCACAATAACTCGATCTGCACTTGAAGAGTTTCTCACTAACTCGCACTTGATATGAAATGGAATGTATTAAAAATGTATGTCTCAAAACAATGAAATGTATCTAATATACATACAACTTGAGAGAGATGTGACTCTTCACAATATAGGTTGGCCTCCAAAAAGAATGTGCCTCCTCAAAGATTGCACCTCCAAGATAGAAGTCGGCCTTCATAAAATAATAAATATTATTTGACATAAATCGTGCCTCAAGCATGTCAACCTCTTCATAAATTCACCTCTTCATTAACTCGTATCTCTTGATGAATTAGCATTAATCACAAATCGATATATATATAAATTAAATAGATTTGGCTATATTTAATTTATTCTTATGTAGAGGAGATCGCTAGAAGGATATAACTAATGTTGCACTAATCATCAACACTCCCTCTCAGCTAGGGAGGATACTTCTAGCTGCACAAGGAAAATCACCTCATCGTGATGCCTAGTACTATGGCTACAACCATAAGTGAAGAATAATATCATCTCATCGTGATATTAGATATCACCTCAACACGATATCAACCATAATGGCTACAACCATACTATGGTGTGTACAAGTGTTCATCGCAGACCTCAACTGAAACAACATCCAGAGGTGCTCTTTCGGTCAGCAACACAACCATCTTCTTTAGGTTTAGTAGGTTCAGTTCCATGGCTGCAAGTTGTGACTTCACGCTTGATCATTTCTTTGGTTGGCATGACTTCCTCATAAGATGCCTCAAGCTTTTCATCGCTAAGCAATCTCTCATCACCTTCTTGCAGTAGAGTTATCAACATTCTTCAAAAATCATAAGAATTCTTTTAGTACACTCAAGAGTTATCAGATGTCTTCTTGCAATCTCAAAAGTTATATTGCCTCTTGGAATGAAAATGCTTGTTTACAAAACAAATGAATAAGAATGAGGTAGTTAAGGTGTTTGAAGTTATTTAGAGGTCACTTTTAGGGTGGAAGGCTTAAAAATCCATTTTAAATGCACAAAAGAGAATGAAATTACTTCAAACCAAGTTTGTGAAGAAGTTAACTATTTTGCCCACTAGTTTCCCTTAAGAGTCCAAAGTGCTAAAAGGAAGCAATCTTTGAAGGTCTATTTATCAGAGACCGTGTATTGGAGACCGTGATGCTTACAGACTCTCCGTTTGAGGCTATGGGATCATGTTGTGACCATCTACAAAAATATCTCTCAGTTTTTGCTATCTTGGAGGCGTTTTCTTGTGGTGATGACTTTTCAGTGGAGGAAAAAGTTGCCAGATGCAAACAGTGTAAAGTTGCAAAGTGGTGCAAATTTCATTCCGCAACTCGTACGACCGAATAGACTATTCCAACACATCCGAATGGGTACGTTTACGCAAGGTATGGTCCTCTCTTGTAGCCAAATATGCCAAATCACTCTGAGCTACATTGGACTAACGATTTCCCTTAAGAGTCCAAAGTGCTAAAAGGTAGCAATATTTGAAGGTCTATTTCTCGGAGACTGTGATGCTTACAGAATCTCCATCTGAGGCTATGGGATTGTGTTGTGACCATCTACAAAAAAATATCTTAGTTTTTTCTATCTCAAAGGCGTTTTCCTGTGGTGATGACTTTTCAGTGGATGGAAAAGTTGTCAGATGCAAGCGATGTAAAGTTGCAAAGTGTTGCAACTTTCATTCCGCAACTTTTACGACCAAATAGACTATTCCAACACGTCTAGATGGGTACGTTTATGCTAGGGATGGTCCTCTCTTGCACCCAAATACACCGAATCACTATGAGCTACATTGGACCAGCAATTTCCCTTAAGAGTCCAAAGTGCTAAAAGACAAAAATATTTGAAGGTCTATTTCTCGGAGACCGTGATGCTTACAGACTCTCCGTCTGAGGCTATGTGATCATGTTGTGACCATATAAAAAAACCTCTCTCGGTTTTTGCTATCTCAAAGGATTTTTCCTATGGTGATTACTTTTCAGTGGAGGGAAAAGTTGCCAGATGCAAGCAGTGCAAAGTTGCAAAGTGGTGCAACTTTCATTCCGTAACTTGTACGACCAAGTGGACTATTCCAACACATCTAGATGGGTACGTTTACACTAGGTGTGGTTCTCTCTTGCACCCAAATACGCTGAATCACTCCGAGCTACATTGGATCAACAATTTCCCTTAAGAGTCCAAAGTCCTAAAAGGCAACAATCTTTGTAAGTCTATTTCTTGGAGATCGTGATGCTTACAGAATCTCCATCTGAGGCTATGCGATCATGTTGTGACCATCTACAAAACCTCTCTCAGTTTTTTCTATCTTGAAGGCATTTTCTTGTGGTGATGACTTTTCAGTGGAGGGAAAAGTTGCTAGATGCAAGTAGTGTAAAGTTGCAAAGTGGTGTAACTTTTATTCCGCAACTCGTACGACCAAATGGACTATTCCAACACATCCAGATGCGTATGTTTACGATAGGGATGGTCCTCTCTTGCACCCAAATACACGAAATCACTCTGAGCTACATTAGACCGACGATTTCCCTTAAGAGTCCAAAGTGCTAAAAGGAAGCAATATTTGAAGGGCTATTTCTTGAAGACCGTGATGCTTATAGACTCTTTGTCTGAGGCTATGGGATCATGTTGGGACCATCTACAAAAACCTCTCTCGGTTTTTTCTATCTCAAAGGTGTTTTACTATGGTGATTACTTTTTAGTGGAGGGAAAAATTCCCAGATGCAAGCAGTGTAAAGTTGCAAAGTGGCGCAACTTTCATTCCGTAACTCATACGACCAAATGGAATGTTCCAACACGTCTGGATGGGTACATTTACACTAGGTATGGTCCTCTATTTCACCCAAATACGCCGAATCACTCGAGTGAAATTAGGTGAAAAATTGATGCAGACACAAGGGCACAATCACAAATTCTTTGCAACCTACCTATTTGAGGCATCTAACAAGATTATTCTGACCTCTTTGGATAGTCCAAAACTCCCTTAAAACTTGAAAAGCAACTAAATACACATTTCCCTCTTTAACCCCCTTAAACCCTTGTAATAGTGAGAAACTAGTTTTTGCCCAATTACTCCACAATCTTCCAAAACACTAGACAAACACATGACTGATTCAAACACCCATATCCAAGTTACACAACATATATGAGAAACAGCATAGACTCCTTTGGACCAGCGTTGACTTCCTATACATTCACCCTTTAATAGGCTACTCAATTAGCCCAAAAATGCAAACCAACATAACTTCAAACACCACAAAGACCCCTAAAACCTTGGGGCAACAAATAAATTACCAAAAAAATAGAGATTCTATAATTGGATTCCATTTGTACGGACCTATAACTGTCAAATCAAAAAACCCTTATTTTTAGTGTAATTCTTGAGGGTTTATTGGATGTAGCACTTCCACAACCTTTTAGACTTTTCCACCACCTTAGACACCTTTATTTAGGCCCCAATATGCTTAGAAAACAAAGAAACTTCTGGTATCTTAGAGATTTTTGCAAACCCTAGGGTAAAAACTCTATTTTCAAGTTAAAAAAACCACCATTTTTAGACCTTTAACTCTTCATTTTATTTCAAAACCCAGTTCTCCACACCTTCCACTCTTGAAATAATGTCAAGATATGTAATAACGTTTCTACATAAAAAATTTATACAAAAATTCTTGAATGGCTTGTGCACAAGCAAAAAACATAAGAAAAATAGTAAAATATGAATTAAGCAATTGAAACTTTATTGATTCAAAGTAAAAAAACTCCTTCAACCAAAACCATTCTTGATAGTTTAAAACCATTAACCACCCCAACATGTAATTATGATAGCACTCAAGATAGAATCCATGAATAGATAATGTATTTGACCAATAACTCATCGAGAGCACAAATTCCCAAAACTAGCCCTCCACTATGAACATATCAACTAAGTAGGAACCCATAACATTATGGAAAGATGATCCACTTCTCCCAATGTAACTCCCAAGCATTACATGTGAGAGATGGTCAATTTCATTAATGACAATGATGGTCAACACGTCATGATCATTCAAGTACTCATTCTAACAATACAAGAGATTTACACATCAAATTGCAAGTGAATATAATTTACTATATGTTGTTAATGCTAGCGTATATCATCAAATTATGCCAAACATGTGTTTAGTCAACTCAAAGTGGGTGAATGACGCCACTTAGCCAAAAGTTTGAATTTTGAATTTTAAAATGAAAGGGAATAGGTTTGTGACCATGAGGTCACCCTTGCAATTGAAGAAGTGTCCTAGAATGGGTTAATAGTTAAATCTAAGTGGCTAACAATCAATTCCAAGTGGCTAATGGATAAATGAGGGCATACCCATTGGTGAATGTGATAAATGGGAAAATAAGGTAAATGTATAGATGTGTGTGAATAAGAATAGGATAGGGCTAATTGTATAGTGATTTAAGTATGCAAATTGATAAAAGGCTAGAGAGATGAGCTTGAATTTAGATGTTGAGTCACTACGTACATGTATCAAGACATTTCTTCAAAATAGACACAAAATTGTGTGGGAAATGACATGGTATGCACAAATTTTACTGTTACAATTACACACATATTGATTTACAAATGCTTTGCATATAGATTAAATTTACTTCAAAATTAATACCTATTAATACTTCTTCTTTAAGAAAACATGATTATGTATTCTCTAATAAAAATTTCACCATAACAAGACTTCTTGCAATTACTTCAATTGTAGCATACATAATTTCATATTGCACCTATCAATGTGCCCATTACATCTTCACGTGTGATTGCTAGTATATGTATGTATCTTCAAAAAACATAGATGGGTTAAGCTCTCTCCTTACTCTTTGAGTAAGAGATAGTAGGGGAGAGGACTAGATAGTATTACAAAACCTGGTTCAAATGAGCATACCAATAGGAGAGAACCAGGAAGAAAACCTTTGGTTGTAGCTCGATTAAGTACAAAAATAGACCCCTTTACAAAACCTACAAGTTTCCAAAATACAGACCCATTTACATTTTAAACATACCCTTTATACAATGCTAGAAATTTGACCCATATTTCAAAAAACTTCACTAGGTATAGATTATGCCAGACATTTGACAAGCACCTGTACAAACCATCAAGGTAGCTTAGAATAACCAATCTATATTATTATAAATGACACAAAATATGATGAGATGGTAATGCAAACTATAAAAGATGCATAGAATAACCAATCTATATTGCTGTAATATGTTGCATACCTCTTCAAAAGGATCAAAGCTAGCTATTTTTGCAGCAGGTCCATGATCAATCGTGCCAGGAATATTGCAAAAGTGGGAAAATGAGAAATCTATATTGTTACAATAGAAAAGATGCTTAGACTAACATATCTATATTAATCTAAACAACCTGAATGATGATGAGTTGGTTATGCAAACTATAAAAGACGCATATCTCTTCGAAAGGATCAAAGTTGGCTATTGTTACAACAGCTCCATGATCAATCATGCCAGGAATATTGCAAAAGTGGGAAAATGAGAAATCTATATTGTCACAATAGAAAAGATGCTTAGACTAACATATCTATATTAATCTAAACAACTTGAATGATGATGAGTTGGTGATGCAAACTATAAAAGATGCATACCTCTTCAAATGGATCAGAGTGGCTATTGTTGCAGCAGGTCCATGATCAATATTGCCAAAAGTATCAAAAAAGTGCATACAAAATATCACTATTAAAGACACTTGCATTGCAATAGTATATAAAATATCAATATTAAATAAAGAACACTAATGAACTTAATCATAATGAACATAAGAATTCTACCTTCCATTCTTGAAAATGCTATTCAAGTGTGCCTAAAGGGTCATCTCTTTGCTTAAGAGTATCCAATATTGCTTCATGAAAAACATTACTAAGTGTCCATAGTTGTTTTGTCTTTGGTCTGGCATGATGCTTCAACAACTTAACATTTGTTGCTATAAGAAGGTGTGAATACATGAGAATGGTTTTGTGTTTCTCATAGTCTTCAAATGTAGGTATGCCATTCTTTCTAATCATGTATGTTCGCAACCAAGTTCCTACAACCACAACTGAACCTATAGGATACATGAAACCATCACCATCTTCTATCGGTTGTGTTAGCTTATGCTTTACTCGTACACATCGAGCTAACCAATAGTTTGATCTCTCTTCATTCCCCTGCAGTGCAACAACTACAAAATATGTCCTATCTGTATTAGATCTAAAAGCAGGTCATAATCAACTGAACTTTCCATTGTGTTATTTGTCATGGATATTGTTTGAGATAAAGGAGTTAGATATTATAGTACCCATGTATCCACCCACTCACTTGACTCACATTGATCCCACTCACACTGAATACAACTCTGACAAAAACAAGCCAACTCTTGTGTCCAAATGGTCCATGTGTCTGCATCTGAGCTTTGAAATGAATGCATCTTTGAAGAATCTTTGATTGTATGACAATCCAATCTGCCTCCCATTGTACCCTCCTTAATGAACCAAAAGAATCTGTGCACTGTTGAATCAAGTGTCCCTCCTTGTGACAATACTGAACTACACCAATCAACTATAGAACGTGCATTGCTGAATTTTGCTCCTGAAATCTTTAATTGCTCCTTAACTAGAGCTCTCTTCATGCATGCACCTGCTCCATCATGCTCTCCTTTCCCAAGTCTAGCTTCAAAAAAACTCCAAATATGAGGTAGACCCCTGTCTACATGCATTCTACTCAACCAATAAAACATACGAGCATTCTTGAATTGACCTATGCAATTATCTAACCAAAGTAGATGCCAGCCCAATGCTATATCATGCTCCTGCAAGAACTCAAAAAAATTATTGAAACAATGTTGGACATACTAAGACGAGTGAGATCTATCATCACTCATATAAAAATGATACTCTTTGATTATCTTTTGATCCTCCTCTGTACTATCAGGTGCATGTCTAAACGTTATGTGGACACAAATAGCAATCTGAATGGAATTGTAATATTGAGATTGTACCTCGTTTTGTGGTTGCAATGTGTAGTTTTCTGCAAAATCAACCACTGATATAATAGTGCCAATCGAAAAAGAGTCCTTACACATCCTAAATTGTTGATCCAACCGCTGAGACCTATGACTATGCCTTGCATACTTGTAGAAAAGATTGTCCTTAAAATCTAAAATAAAATCAGCAACACTGCATTCTTTTGTAACCAACTCACATCTAGAACCTTCACCTCCACTTTGCAAAGTATATTTGACTATCTCATATCTCTTTTTCTCAACAAGCTTCTTTCCAAATTCATGTTTGAAACTCTCGTGAAAACATTGAACAAACTTTGAAAATCCACCACATTGTGAGCACTTTGCATTTAAACAATCATGTCTATAGAAAAAGCAACCATCATCTCTAGAACATAAAATAGATCTAGCAAGTCCCTTGATGATTTCTAAGATGCATTGCACCACGCTCCTGTAACATTTCATTAGTATGCAAAGTAGAATGGATATAGCATAATAGCTCATGGTACATTGAAAACTCTGCATGGTATTTGCAACAACAAGTATTACGAATCTTAAGAGGCACACAATAAAATGGCTTCAAACCCTCAAAAGTCCTTTGTGAGATTTCCATATTTTTATGTGTTTCAATAAAAAATTTGAACAACGTTGTTTGGATTGATTCCAAGAAATGTTTAGGATGTGGTGTATAGTCTCGATTGCCAATTCTTAACTTTAAAACATCCTTTGCATTGGGTGATACTCTAGAGTTATCATGCCAAAATTGTTGAATTACTTGCTTTACATTATTGGTTAGCTTCTTATCAACACGTGGAAGCCTCCCGGCAAAAGCCCATGTATCATTTTGAGGAGGATCATCTATTCTTTCTCTTCTTGCAAGTGCTCTATCCAAATTTTTACGATTTATGTCAAAATAAATACAAGTTTGTCTCATAAAGTGAGCCTTTTTCAATTTATGGCTTACTAGGGTAGTTGTAATGACTCTCTGAGCAGCTCTCTTATCCTTTTCCTTGTTACTTTTTCCAATAGACTTGAGAGCATTAAAAAGATTTTTGACAATAATAGAATTTTTTTTAG
This sequence comes from Sequoia sempervirens, assembly GCA_007258455.2. Classification (NCBI taxonomy): domain Eukaryota; kingdom Viridiplantae; phylum Streptophyta; class Pinopsida; order Cupressales; family Cupressaceae; genus Sequoia; species Sequoia sempervirens. The sequence goes on from VDFB02112735.1 coordinate 43,896, forward strand.
TCTTCTTGTTCACACGAATCTTCAATTTGGCTAACAAAGGTCTCATCTTTTGCATCTTTAGCAATTTATTTTAAAGAAAGTTTGCATTGCTCGGTCAATGTCTTATCACTAAAATATTGGTTGAACAGCCTTCTAGCCCACAACCGAACAGTTCATGTTGACCTCTTGCCTTCAAAATTGTTTACAATGTTCTCATCAAATTCAAGTAACCATTTAGGGGTTCTTGAAGGTCTTGAATTTGGAATATGTCTTTCTTCCACACAAGGTTCTTCATTTCTCATGTAATCTGGTGAAACATAATTTGCACTTGCTTCAATATTATGTTCAAAA
>VDFB02112735.1:44325-83187 GCA_007258455.2 Sequoia sempervirens
AAAAAAAAGAAAGAATTTCATGAAGTTTTGACCTGCTAAGGTGGTCACATATGAGTTTTTATATCTTTTAAAAGTTGTAATAAAAAATTCATAATGAATTATTTTACTTGGAAAAAATTGCAAAAATATATGTCACATCCTGACATGAGTCCCTCTACTTATATCTAAAATATTATTAAAAAAATTATCATTTTATTGTTGTTAGGTGGTCCACGACACCTTATTTTTTCCCCAAATTTAAGTAATTCATCGCATTTGAAATTTCAAAATTTCACCCAAATAGACTTTAAAAAAAAATTAAAATATACTTAGTATTTTAGAAACTACATTCAATTTTCCTGATTCTATTCTTACATATTTTTGAAATAATATAGATAACTTATTCAAATTTTTATGTCAAGCTGCCTAACTCTGATTTTTCTGAATTTTCATTGCCACTTAAGGGCCTATTTTTTCCATGATGATCCTGCACATACCCTGTTATGTAATAATATAAATGGGGTGATAGTCAAATATTCTAAATGGAGAAGAATATGGAATTTTATATGACCATATAAAGACTCATTTTGATTACTACCAAATAGATTCATCTACAAAAAAATTGCCATAATTATAATTGTTATGAAAGTATCATTCAATTTGCTATAAGAAAATATGCATTGCCAACATTTTGTACATTTTACAATCAATATTATATGTATTTCAAACTAGACTACAATACCATGCTTACTTATATATAGTTCTCTATTGGTGTAACCATTGCACCCCCTCTTTGGTGCAAGTGCTAGTTATATTTTTATTATAACTATACTATCTTATTATCTTATCTTATTTTATCTTAGGGTATGTGCAGGATCATCATGGAAAAAATAGTCCCTTAAGTAGCAAAAAATTCAGAAAAAATATGCCCTTAGCTTATTTTTATTATAGTATTATTATCTTATTATCTTATATTTTCCTCACCTTATGATTTTATGTACACAAACTTTCAAACCTCATTTTCCATTGATAAACACCTATAATTTAATAATTAAAACTAGTATAATTAGCTCAAATAAATCAATTGAGTTTAGATAAAAGATATGATATTTCCATAATCTATAATGTAAATTGTAATTTTTTTGAAAATAATTGTGTATAACTTTTTTTTGGATATATAATATTATTTCTATAAATTTTATAATTTGAGTTTAGATAAATCATATAATTAGTTTAGATAAATGAGTTGAATTTAGATGAAGTATTTTTAGTGAATATATATCAAAATTGATAAAAATATGGGACATGATAAAATTCATATAAGGGAATAAAATTTAAGAGTAGTGATTAATTAATATTGGAAAATCACAGACAAATTAAAATTAAACAAGTCCTTGAGGAAAAAGGACCATTTAAATTTAAGAATACTATTGGTATTATAAATGAAATAAAAGGAAATCACCAATAAATTAATGATTAAATCAATCCACCAACAAAATCATAGTAATACACACAACACAATCACCATGGCATCCACAAGGCTACCTAAAGGGAACGGTGGTCTCAAACCATATATAATAGAATGTAACATCATGGTGGTTGCAAACCCCATAAAAATATAGTAAGCAATATACTATCAAACAAGCATAGGTCCCACACAACCTAGGAATTTAAGCAACAAATCCATGAGTTATGTATATGAAGTATCACATATGTAATTTATCTATAATTTTCTAAGACCTGAATTGTTTGGTCCCATATATAATACCAATCACCACATCAAAACTCTAGTCATCATCATCACCAAACCTATCATCCTACTCATGTGGTCTCATGGTGATGGATATCACCATGAGACCACATTTCTTTGAGGCATTTTTTCAAACTACTCACTACCTTGTCTATGCTTTTTCTTTCTATTATGCTTTGATAGTTTTTTTTCATGCATCCATAGTTTGGTCAAAAGCACATGTTTTAGGCTTTTAGCATAGCAGCAAGGGGACCTTGGAATGGGGTATGGCATTTATTAGAACATAAAAGGGGGGATTTTCATGAGTGTTATGGTTTCAATTGCCTTAGTAGACACATGTGAAATGTGGATGCATAGACAAGTCACATGAACTATTTGACAAAATGCATCAATGAGATATGTCCTCATGGACTACAATGATTGCAAGATATGCACAAAATGGAAAATGTATGGAAAATTTGGTAGCATAGACAAGGGAATGAGCTGATTGAAAAATGCCTCAAATAAATGTGGTCTCATGGTGATGTTCATCACCATGAGACCACATTTCGTTGAGGCATTTTTTCAAAAAGCTCATTGCCTTGTCTAACATGTTTGATAAAATGCTTTGGTAGACATGTATGGAAATTTGGTAGCATAGACAAGGTAGTGAGTTGTTTGAAAAAATGCCTCAAACAAATATGGTCTCATGGCGATGGAAATCACTGGGTGGGTGCATGAAGTTGGGTTACACTTTTGTGGCCAACTTCAAAAAAAGTTTGAAAATGCCATAATGCTCTCGTGTTATGGCATTTTAAAAGAAAAAAAAGTGAAATCCATTCATTTCTCTTCTCTGTTTTTTTTCTTTGCCCGTGGCCAAAAACCCTCATTTTCACACTCGCGTTCTAGGAAGAGGCATTCTACAAAATTCATCAACAATAGTTGCTTTTCATTTGCAAAGATGGCATTGTGATGACGAAGAGGTGCAAGAGGTAAGTATTGTTTGCTATTTGTTTCAAATTTCTTAGTTTCAAGTTGATTTTGTTTGTTTTAGGTTAGATTTGATTTTTTTAAAAAAATTCGTAAGAGATGCAAATAATCCTGCAAATCCTAAAAATCATCAACAAGAAGAACAAGCAAATCCTCCTCAACAAAATCCTCAAAAAAATCAACCTCCCCCCCCAATCACTCAACACCCTCCTGGCACTCAACAAAATTTGAGGAGTGAAATTGAAAACAACAAAAAACAAATTGAGGATCTTATCAGTAGGTTGAGTGATCCAAATGCTTCAACTATAGAAAGAATGACACTAGCAAATTCAATGAAAGAGATGTTAAAAAATGTAGATTCAATAACCCAACAAATAATGAGATGGAAAGATAGGAGGCAGGCAGCTAGGGCATATTATGCAGATAAACTATCATATAAACAAGTAAAATATTTAAAAATTACTAAAGGTGATTTGCGCTCTTTATTCATTGACCCTGGAACAAATCAAAATCTTAGCCTCAATGTGAAGAGGTTTCCTATTCATTGGTGCCACCACCAAGAGATTAGGAACCATTTTTATGATAGGTGGTACTTGGTCTATGATTACCCACCGTGCAACAATTGTGAAGTCCCCCAATATTTTCTTAGGAAACTATACAATGAGTTTGTATTGAACCAAATCCCAAATTATTTTGATATGAGGGAGTTCTAGGGGAGAGGTGGGGGGTCAGCTCAAGATAGGCCCGGTGCACAGTCGAATCCTACGCGACAAGGGAGATGACCTCTTTCTAGGCCACCTAGTGAGCACATTATTATGCTTGCCATTGCGAAGGAGAGTGTCATCGTAGAGACATTGCAGGCGATCAACACTTTGACCTGGAGTGTCATCCATCATACTAGCCCTATTGTACAACACCATCCAGGGGAGTCTTCGGGTGGTGGCCTTTGAACCCATGTGTGTCAATATTGCGGGGTGACTTGTTCATATGACCCCACTGGCACTCAGGAGGTTGCTATGTAGGATCTGTATACTGCTACATAGGATCCATATGCTACTACACAGGATCCATATGCTACTACATAGGATTTGTATGTTGCTACAGGGATGGAGAGGATGACTGACATTTTGCATCATGCATATGGCATTGATAGTCAGGTAAAAGTCAGCATGTTCATTGAATTTAATTTATTAAATTTTGATTCTAATATGCACGACTAACTAATTTCGTTTTATTATTTTAATAAAATTGCAGGGTCACAGTGTTGAGACTGGATACACAGGTCCTCCACCTACTTATTTCTGTAGTACACCTATCAGTGGGGTATGTAACTAGTAAAAAATTATAAATTTATTACATGTTAATAACATTGTTTTACAAAAGGTATTTTAATACATGTGATTTTGGATGTTGAATAGGCTAATACTGGCAGTTTCAAGAAAACACCTCCTAGTGCTAGTGGATTCACTCAGATGTACACAAAGGTAATAGAATAAAGAGAACTTAACTAATGAATTCTACTTAATAAATTTGTTTATTTTATATTCATATTGTTGGTTACATTGGATTACACATCATTCAAACTCAAAGCATTACTTCAAATTCCATAACTAATAACTAAATGTTGATAGATGAAATTTTTTTAACTATACAATATAGTTGTTTAGAAAGTCAATATAAGCAGCATGATGCAATTACTTCACATGGAGGCATGTGCTTGCAAAGGTGCACCAGCACGAAAAACTATGGATGCTTGGAAAAAATATATGAAACCATAATAGTAAGCAATAGAATAGACAAGGTAGTTAGTGATGCAGAGCATCATATCAAAACACTCAATCATCAAGGTACATATGATGCAGAGCATCCAACAAACACCATCAACATCATTTCTTCAAGGGATTTCAATCCCAAATAGAATTAGGAGAAGATCAAATATAATTTCATTAGAAATCTACTTTTCATTCAACCAAAATCCACTCAAATTCTCTTAGGCATTCCATAGGCCATCATTCATCATTCCACTAATCAGTATTCCAATCGACTCATTCAAAGAAAAAACCATATTAAAGAAAACTAACTTAATCAATTAGATTCATATCATTCTCAACCACCATAAAAACAACATAAACCTGATTATTGACACTTGAACAATTCATCCTTTCATTTATTCACCAAGGCAACAAATCAACTAAACAATACCTCACTGTTATCAATCCATTATCAAACACTGTACTCACCATATTTTGACTATAGTAGTTTATTTATAGGTTACAAACTCATGCTACAACAGAATCTTGATTATCATCTTGTGGTTAATCACCAATTTTCCCAAAAGGCTTCATAATACTCACCCATCCAACCATCAAAGTCACCAATCCTGTCTTATACACCTTAACCAAATTTAGTAACATCAATCATATCATTAGTTTGATGGTAACCAAGCACTCAATATCATCCTTTCCACTGTTTAAAAAAACATCTTTGTTTTGATCAGACAATATCATATTCCTCTAGTAGGTCTGTTAACCATTGAATCGAGTAGTAACATTCCTATCTCAGAGCTTATTAAAAAACTCAATGCACATTTAGAAACACTTTCCAGCACATCACAACATATCAAAGTTCTTAGACGTTTGACATAAAGAAAATCATCAGATTTCAGACTGTCCTCTAAAGAAAGGCTAGTAGATTAGGCATGTTTTACAAAGGAGACGCCTTCAAAACCATTCCAAATCACTCAAAACCTCAAAACAGTCTTCAAGCATGTCTTATAACTCAATATTTCACTATTTATATGGATTGAAAACCATGAAAATTTTCTAATCCAATAAACCCTCGTTTATAGGGTGTAAAAGTGCAAATCAAGGAGGGTTTTGTGAAAAATACTCTTGCAAACCTCTATTTCTCTGTCCACCACTTGGAACATTATTTTTTATGTCTTCCAAGACCTTCTACATCATTTCCAAGCCTCTACATGCTTTATTTATTCATGACCCATGACTATAGGATTACTTTGTGTATGAAAATCCTCTATTTTCCAGTCTAGCAGCAACTTTGCCATGGTATTCTTTCTTTTCCCTACACTTACAATCATCAAAACATGTAAAAAATCCTAACATTAACCTACTCCACCAATTTACTTGACCTACATTGGTGGAGTAGTGAAGAAAAACCCTATTGGACTCTTAAACTTGCTTCTAAAAGGACTCTATCGGGCACTGAAAACTACCTCTTATTCTTTTTTTTCCTAAAACTAACCAAGTCCAACTCTTGAAATTAGAAACTAACTCATCTTTACATGTATTCACACTATGATTTAACTTTGGGTGTTCCTAAATTACCAACACAAGAAAACAAACCAATCCAGAGTAATGCTGCAAACTCAAAGATAGGGAATTTTTATTTGAAAATCTAATTACAAGAACACAAACTTCTGCTTTTTCTTTCCTTTACATGAATTTTAAAGATATTTCCTTTTCCATAATTGTCTTTCCATCAGTTGAAACTACCCCTTTTAACCCTTAATATGCCTGATTTCGTTGTTTTTGTCAATTTAACAACTTTTAACAATATTACATTATTGCATTGTTTGCATTTTCCCACTTTGACCACCTAGAACTTACCCATAACCTTAAATACATTCAAATAAGACCTCATATGACCTTGAACATGCTTTACATCATTTTTCCATGACCTTTTGTGATTGACTTAATAAAAATTTGAACACTCATCCCTTTTGCAAAATTGAAAAGTATTTGATGACCTAGGTTCTTCCGCACCAACATCTGACCCAATTGAATCAAGAGAAGATAAAATTGAATAAGCAACTAAAATTTCTCTCTTTTCATCAAAAATTACATTGTTTCATTTGCAAACCAGAAGGCAACAACAAGCCAACTCATTTCAATACTTCTTCTTATCATCCTCAAGCTTTAAATATCTTATTTATCAACAAAAATGATTGATCCGTGCACAAGACACCTAATTAGAGTCACTAAACAATCCAATCTTTCATCATTCACCAAGGCACCCTTCCACTCAATTTTCTTTACCTAGGAAAAATAACCAAAAACCAATCTTTCATGTTACAACCTATATCCATCAGATCCAAACACACCTTTGTCATCATCAATTTATATGAATTCAAAGCAAAAACCTAATAAAGAGCTCTAAATCTTTCAATTCCTTAAACAACTCACCAAATTTTCACTTTTACCAACTAGTTTCTCAAGACCAAGATACTACAATCAACCATTAACACCTCAATCATTTCATCTAACTTCCAAGACATTACTCACATCATTTTTATTGACTAAGCTTATTCTATGCACAAATCAAGCCCTACAAAGGAGGGTTTATTGCATAAGGTACTTACAAACCTTAAATACTCCTGCCACCACCACACACTATGGAAATAGCCTACATAAGCTTTAGAAATGATGCAGAGTGGCAGGGAAGGAAAACTCACAATCACAAATGGAAAAGTCACTCCACTAAATTCTTCTCTCAAATAATCTCATGAGTCCTAAACTCCACTATTCTTTAAGAGATCAACCCTACACACGTAGTGTTCACAACTTAGACCACTCACAAAGCTTGAAATTTTTTGGATCATGTCTCATTAAGTCAAAACAAGGTTTAACAACCATCTAAAATTTAGGTTTCAACAAACACCCATCACTGTGGTGACTTAGATCTCACTCTCTCTTAAGGCTTGCAGCCCTTGCCCGGTAGGAAAATCAGAATAAAAAACACAAGGAAGACTATTAAGGCACCAAACCCATGGATTCAGACCCCTAAGATGGACCCCTACAAGGTTCCAAAACCCTTCCTCTTGACTATCAAAACACCACTCACAATGGCCCTTTCTACCGTTGCTCCAAAAAACCTTATTCACAGGCCTACACCTAGGTCTTGACTATCTAGGCTCTCCCCTTCAGCCCAAAGCCAAAATTTAGAATCCTACAAGTTCTCCACACCCATTTCCACCATTCCTAAGTGCCTCTTAAATAGATTCTTCAAAATCAAGAAAAAACTCATTTTTTTTGCTTGTCAATTATGCTTGCCACATAGAGATTCAAGCCAAAATTCATGGACAACTTCCAACAATGAGCCTGTCGTTGTCCAAAACATTGAGGAAATGATAGTACAGCCTTATATCTTCCATCTCACTGAGATTTAGCAATTTTACGTGGGAATGGAAGAAATATACATTTTTCACCCAAAACCCTGATTTTAAGGGTTTTTAGACCACCCGATAGAGAAACTAGAATATCTCCCTTGATACTCAATAAAATCTCACCACTCCAATGCCAAAGGAAAGCTTATTCAATTACCTATCCAACCATTACAAGCTTGGAGCATGAAAGTGAACATACAATCCATACCAAGTACGGGATCAACAAAATTCTTATTGAAACTTCTTCAAAACATCAACATCAACCTTGCCTTGACCAAGAGAGGTATATTTGAAGTCTTAAAAACTCCCTCAAAATTCTTGCAACTATCTTTTGAAAAGAGAGACATTGGAAAACAACTAATCTCATGCTTTGACTTCTAATTGCCTAGTTAAGGCAATGTGAGCAACTTCTACCAACTCGACCACAAAGAGCCTTCCAAAATGTGTCAAAGGCATTTAAAACCTTGTCAAAAAGTAAGGTGACTCCCCTTAGGTGTCTAGATACAACAAGGAATCATTTTTCCTTATTTTTCCAAGATGCACTAGACTTACAAAGGAGGATGGAGACCTTGTTGTACAAAGAATTTGGTCACCAAGACCAAAAACTCAACCAAAAACCTAGAAGACCTACTAAAAAGCATTGAAATGGTCCATAAGACCTTATTCCATCCATAAACCAAGAAAAAAAACATGACAAATTATTCTAGGTCCCTTAGACCCATGGGTGCTCCTCCACCATACTCCTAAGCAAGAAAAAGATCTCAAGTCCTCTTTGAGATCATGTCTTCTACAATAGTTCCATGCTGTTTAATATCATTTTTTGACATCCATGTTGCATCCTCTTTAGGTAGACCTTTCCATTTGACTAGGTATTCCTTGTAAACCTTCCTTCTAGTCTTCTTTGTCTCCTTGGTGTCTAGGATGCATTCAAGAGTCATAGGTTGGCTGGGGGGTAGTTCCTTCTCCCAATCTTCATCCTCCATTGTTGTTGTACCTATTCCATCACCTACATTGACAAAAGCTTTGAAAGGATACTAGTTAGAAATGTTGAAGATAGGAGAGATTTCCACCCTAGGAGGTAGCTCTATTTCATAAGCATTTTGGCCAAACTTGTGGACCACCTTGCAAGGTCCTATCTTATTCATCATGAGTTTGGTATACTTTCCTTTTGGAAGTCTCTCCTTCTTCAAGTGTGCCATCACCAAGTCTCCAACCTTGAATTGGACATTCCTCTTCTTTAAATATGCCTTTTCCTTACACTTCTCAACATTCTTTTGAAGGGTTTCCTTCACTTGTTGAATATCCCTGATTGTAACAACAAAGTCCTCACCTTGAGAACTTCTCTTAGCAACTCCTTGTAGATCTCTTAGTTCATAGACCCCTCTAGGGTGCATGCCATAGACTACTTCAAAAGGGCTTCTACCAATGCTCCTATTCATGGAGTCATTATATGAAAATTCAGCTTGAGGTAAAATCAGATCCCAAGCTTGTCCATGCTCCTTGGTAAGGCATCTTAAGAGGTTTCCCAATGATCTATTCACCACTTCAATTTTTCCATCCATTTTTGGATGGTATGCTAAACTAAAGGATAGATTTTTTCCTTGAGTTTCTTCCACAAGGTCCTCCAAAAGTGACCATTGAATTTATAATCCCTCTCAGAAACAATGCTTAAAGGCAGTCCAAGTATCCTAACAACCTCCTTATAGAAGAGACATGTTATATGAGATGCATCATTGGTGCATATGAAAGGAAGAAAATGTGCCATCTTACTAAATCTATCAACTACCACAAAGATACTATCAAAACCTCTTTGGGTTCTAGGAAACCCCAAGACAAAGTCCATACTTACACACTCCCAACGCCTATTAGGAATGGGCAGTGGCTGATAGAGTCTTGCATTTGATGAAGTTCCCTTTGCCCTTTGACATATTATGCAGCCTTCCACATACCTTCTCACATCCACCTACAACTTTGGCCAATATTAAAATCTCCTAACTTTTTCCAAGGTCTTGTCATGGCCAAAGTGACCTCGAAGACTCTCAATATGTTTCTCCTTTATGATATTCTCCCTCATTGAGCATTTATGCACACACAATTGGATTCCTTTGAAGAGAAAACCATTCTGCAATAAAAAGTCACAAAATTCACCATGAAAAGAATTCAAATGCTGCTCACAAAAATTGTATACCTCCTTGAAATTTGAATCTTCATGATACATATCCTTCAATGCTTCGACCCCCATGCTTTGGAGTTGGATCTCTTGCACTACATGTTCCCTTCTACTGAGAGCATCTACCACCATATTTTCTTGGCCCTTCTTATGCTTTATTGTGAAAGTATAGGCTTGCAAAGACTCTACCCACTTCATGTACCTATGATTGAGTTTGACCAGTGCATTCAAAAAACTCAAGGCATGATTATCAGTATAAACAACAAATTCTTTAGGTAACAAGTAGTGCCTCCACTTTTTGAGGGCTTGGACCATAGCATACAATTCCAAATCATAGGAAGAATACTTCCTCTTTGCTTCATTCAACCTCTCACTGTAAAATGCAACTGGTCTACCTTCTTGGCTCAAAACAACCCTTATAGCTTGATTGATAGCATCACACTCAATGGTAAAACCTTTATCAAAATCAGGGAGCACAAGTATAGGCTGTTGTGCTACTCTCATTTTTAGATATTCAAACCCTTTATCAGCCTCATTGGTCCAAGAAAACTTACCTTTGTTACCTCCTTTGATGGTGTCCAAGATTGGTGCACAAATTTGGCTAAAGTTCTTGATGAACTTTCTATAAAAGCTTGGAAGTACATGGAAGCTTCTCACATCTCCCATGGATTTTGGTGTTGGCCAAGTAAGAATAGCATCCACCTTTGAAGGATCCATATTCAAACTTCCCTTGGAGATGAAAAAACCAAGGTAAACTAGTTCTTCCTTCATGAATTCACACTTTTCCATATTGATCAGCAGATTCCCCTCTTGTAACCTCCTTAGTACCATGTCAAGGTGCTTCAAATGTTCTTATTTAGACCTGCTAAACACAAGGGTGTCATCTAAATAAACTACAACAAAATTTCCAATGAAAGGTCTCAATAAATCATTCATAAGGCTTATAAATGTACTAGGGGCATTTGATAACCCAAAGGGCATCACCAACCACTCATAGATCCCTTTATTAGTCTTAAAAGTTGTATTCCATTCATCCCCCTCTCTGATCCTTATCTGATGGTACCCGCTCTTTAGATCAATCTTGGAAAAGTAAGATGCTCTTGATAGACAATCCATGAGGTCCTCCATTCTTGGCACCAGGAACCTATATCTGATTGTGATCCTATTAATGGATCTTGAATCAATGCAAATCCTCCAATTCCCATCCTTCCTTGGTGCTAGAACATTAGGAACAACACATGGGCTCAAACTCTTCCTCACTAGCCCTTTATCCATCAACTCTTGCACTTGTCTTGCAATCTCCTCATTTTGAGCAGGTGTCATCTTGTATGCAACCTTATTGGGAAATGTAGCCCCTAGAATCAAATCAATATGGTTGCTATATTCCTAATGGGAGGTAGGGAACTAGGTAATTCATTCACCATTATGTCCTTGTACCTTTCCAACAACTCTTGGACTTCCTTTGGTGCATCTTCCTTCTTCTTTGTGGGTAGATCTGCTTCACTTTTTGGCTTCATAATAAGGAAGAATCCTCTTCCTCCTCCTTCCTTCAAGGTCTTCATGAACTCCTTCTCACCCGCCATAAAAACACTAGGCCCTTCATGCTTTACCTTGTCTTCTTCTAGGAGAGGTGAAAGGTTGTAAGTCTTCCCATCCTTCACAATGGAGTATGTGTTCTTCTCCCCATCATGCTTGGTCTTCCTATCAAATTGTTAGGGCCTACCAGAAATATATAGTTTAATACTTTTACTCAAAAAAAATTTCATTAGATCTCATACATTATAAGTCATGACGTGGATCGCTATTGTAACTTTTTTGTGATTGAATAATTTGAACATTGTTTTATTTTCATATGTTGGTTGTGGAAACACCTCCAAATGTTACAAGGGCAATGTATATCGGTTTTTCATCTGCTATAAAATCCTCCATGGCTCTGATAGAGGAGGTATGAGGCAAATTACTAAATTTCAATTTACATTCGTTGTTATAGATGTTAGTTCTAGTGAAAAATCAAACCATTATTGATTCACATTTTAATTCCTATTTGGATGGTTTATACAGGGCTTGAGCATGCCTGAGCATCAACATGCAAATATTTCCACCGTGGAGAGTGATCATGAGATGTCTATAAGTGATTATTTTGTTACATATATCATTTCTTATAATATAATTTCTATATATATTAATGTCTTTACTTCTTATTGTAACAGTTAAAACTTCACTAGGAGCTAAACTGTAGGAGCAGCAGGAGCACTCCTCGAGCACAGGAGAAATGAGTGAAAAAATTATTGCCATCGGATCACCAAACAAAGGGAAATAATTTATTTCTAGAGCATGGAGAGAAATGAATTTTGATTCCAGAGCCATTTGTTGTATGCCTAGACATGGCAATTTTGTACATATCTTGTATTGGATATATTTGACATTGTATGCCTATATGGCATACTCGTAAGCTTATATGGCTATTTTGTAACTATATTTTATACTTATATCGACATATATTGATGTATGTGTACATGGATATTTGGTTAATACAAATATTTATTATCGATAGTGTCCATATTTGCTCTTTTTGACAATTTCAAAAGCATGGCTGCATATAGATTAGGAAAAAGAATTTTCCTTTTAGATTAGCAATGCATGGAAGTTTCAAAAATTATCCTTGATATTACAAAAAGATATGTGTTTATACCATAGCAGCAAAAATATTTTGGGGAAAAAATTGACAAACCAAAAGTATAAGATTTTTTGAAAAAATCAGGAACAAGTCTACAAAAAATTGGAAAAAAATCAGATTTAAAAAAAAGGTTAAAAAAAGTAGAACAAGAGATAATTTTTTTAATTTTTTTTTTTTAAAGGCATTTCCATAGCATAGAGATATAGAGAGAAAATAAAATAAATAGTTTAACTAATAAATTGTAAAAATAGATTTTTGTAGTTTATATTCATATCGTTACATTGTATTGCACATATTTCAAACTCAAAGCATTGCTTTAGATTGCATAACTAATAACTAGATGCTAATTGATGACACAATTTCAATTACAATATAGTTTTTACAAAGTAAACCTAAGTAATTATGCAATTACTTCACATTGCGTAACTAATAACTAGGAGCAGCTCCCAATTGCATTTGCTTGTCATGGCATTCTATGAGACCAAATTTCTTTGAGGCATTTTTTCAAACAATTCACTACCTTGTCTATACTACCACATTTTTGATACATGTCTACCAAAGCATTTTGTCAAATAGTTCACTGCCTTGTTGCTATGGCTGAAATCCTAAAACAAGTGCTTTCGAACAAGCTATGGATGCTTGGAAAAAATCTATCAAAAGCATAATAGTAAGCAATATCATAGACAAGGCGTGAACTCTTTGAAAAAATGCCTCAAATAAATGAGGTCTCATGGTGATGGAATGCCATGAAAATCAAAAGCATTTGATTGTCATGGCATTCCATCACCATGAGACCTCATTCTTTGAGGCATTTTTCAAAGAGATCCCTTGTCTACTAACACATTTTCATACATGTCTATCAAAGCATTTTTATCAAATAGTTCATTGCCTTACTGCTATAGCTAAAAGCCTAAAAGCAGGTGCTTTCAAACAAGCTATGGATTGTCATGACATTCCATGACCATGAGACCACATTTCTTTGAGGCATTTTTCAAACAATTCATTGCCTTTTCTATGCTACCACATTTTTCATTCATGTTTACCAAAGCATTTTATCAAACAGTTCACCTCCTTGCTGCTATGGCTAAAAGCCTAAAATAGGTGCTTCCAAACAAGCTATGGATGGTTGGAAAAAATCTATCAAAGCATAATAATAAGAAATAGCACAGACAAGGCAACAAACTATTTGAATAAAAGCCTCAAAGAAATGTGATCTCAATGGTCGTGGAATGCCATGACAATCCATAGCAATTTTCTTGTCATGGCATTTGTCATGCCATTCCATCACCATGAGACCACATTTCTTTGAGGCATTTTTTCAAACAATTCATTGCCTTGTCTATGCTACCACATTTTTCATACATGTTTACCAAAGCATTTTATCAAAAAATTCACCTCCTTGTTGCTATGGCTAAAATCCTAAAATAGGTGCTTCCAAAAAAGCTATGGATGCTTGGAAAAAATCTATCAAAGCATAATAATAAGCAATAGCATAGGCAAGGCATTGAACTGTTTGAATAAAAGCCTCAAATAAATGTGGTCTCAATGGTGGTGGAATGCCATGAAAATCCATAGCAATTTTCTTGTCATGGCATTCATCATGCCATTCCATCACCATGAAACCACATTTCTTTGAGGCATTTTTTCAAACAGTTCATTGCCTTGTCTATGCTACCACATTTTTCATACATGTCTACCAAAGCATTTTATCAAACAATTCACTGCCTTGCTGCTATGGCTAAAATCCTAAAAAAATTACTTTCAAACAAGCTATGGATTCTTGGAAAAATTATATCAAAGCATAATAGTAAGCAACAAGATATGGTCTCATGTTTTTTTTCATGCGAAAATCAATGTGATTTTATTCACATTTTTTTGCAGGTTATAAACATTTTTTTTTTTGCAAATTTTGTTGTTTTAAATGACATTCATGTTTATGGTGGTTTTGTTGTTTATATGATGATATGTGATATTCTAATCCTAATTCATGGTTCTAGGTTGCATAGATATATATTTTGTTTTTACATGTTTTTTGTACAACGAACCCAAAACGAACTGAACCCCCCTCCAATTTTTTTTGGCCAAATTGGTGAACCGAACCCCCAAACTTGAACCTCAAAACCTATTCCAACACTCTTCATTTTTCCTTCACAAACTTAATTGACCACCAAATTATGTTTCCTCTTGACTTTAGCCACATTTACTCCCTCAAACCTCTCTTTTTCATTCAAAACCCCTATTTTACCAACTAGGGCATGTCATGCCATAACATACTTTTGACCTCCCCTGTCCTTGCAGACCTTTTGAACACATCAAAATCCACAATCTCACCCTATTTCCAACCTATTTTAACTTATTTTCAAGCAATTTCTTCTTTTCACCTCTTCTAGCCTTGCTTTTAAGGGGCCTTAATTTTGAATTTTCAACAGGGGCAACATTAGTAATATCTTCCAATGCCCTTAATAATGCAATTTCCTTATTCCTACTCCCTATCCTACATACATCAGGCCCATATCAATGAGACACAACCTAAACAATAGGTGGAATGGCCTATTTCAACATACTACACTCAAACCCTTAAGGGATTGATCCAGTTGAACGTAGCTAAGAGCGATTCCGCATGTTTGGGTGAGAAAGAGGACCATGCCTAGTGTGAACATGCCTATTCGGATGCGTTGGAACATTTTTTTTGGTCACACAAGTTGCAGAACGAAAGTTGCACCATTTTGCAACTTTCCACTGCTTCCATTTGACACTTATTCCATGAACTGAAATATGGACACCACAGGAAAACCACTCTGAGATAATGAAAATCAAGAGAGGCTATTGTAGAGGGTCCCAACACAATCCCATGGGATTAGATGAGAAGTTTTTAAGAATCATGGTGTTTGAGTAACCTCATGTTGAAGTTTGCAGCCATTTTGCCCTTTGGACCCTTAAGGGATCAATCTGGTTGAACATAGTTCAGAGCAATTTTGCGTGTTTGGGTATGAAAGAGGACCATGCCTAGTGTAAAAATTCCTATTCAGATGAGTTGGAATAGTTTTTTTGGTCATACGAGTTGCAAAATGAATGTTGCACCACTTTGCAACTTTCCATTGCTTCCATTTGACACTTTTTTCATCAACTAAAAACTAGACACCACGAGAAAACCACTATGAGATAGCGAAAACCAAGAGAGGTTATTGTAGAGGGGCCCAAAGAAATCCCATCAGATTAGACAAGAAGTTTCTAAGCATCATTGTGTCTGAGTAACCTCATGCTGAAGTTTGCAGCCATTTTGCCCTTTGGACCCTTAAGGGATCGATCTAGTTGAACGTAGTTCAAAGTGATTCTGCATGTTTGGGTGTGAAAGAGGACCATGCCTAGCATAAAAATTCCTATTCAAACATGTTGGAATAGTCTGTTTGGTCACACAAGTTGTAGAACGAAAGTTGCACCACTTTGGAACTTTCCACTACTTCCATTTGACACTTTTTTCATTAACTGAAAACTGGACACCATGTGAAAACCACTTCGAGATAACAAAAACTGAGAGAGGTTATTGTAGAGGGACCCAACATGATCCCATTGGATTAGACGAGAAGTTTCTAAGCATCACGGTTTTCGAGTAACTTCATGCTAAAGTTTGCAGCCATTTTTCTCTTTGGGCCCTTCAGAGATCGATTCAGTTGAACGTAGTTCGGAGCAATTCCGCGTGTTTGGGTGAGAAAGAGGACCATAGATAGTTTAAAAAAGCCTATTTGGACACATTATAATTGTCTATTTGGTCACACGAGTTGCAGAATGAAAGTTGCACCACTTTGCAACTTTTCACTGCTTCCATTTGACACTTTTTTCATCAACTGAAAACTGGACACCACGGGAAAAACAATCTGAGATAATGAAACCGAGAGATTTTATTGTAGAGGGTCCCAACATGATCCCATCAGACCAGACGATAAGTTTCTAAGTGTCACGGTGTTCAAGTAACCTCATGTTGAAGTTTGCAACCATTTTTCCCTTTGGACCCTTAAGGGATTGATCTGATTGAGCATGGTTCATAGCAATTCCGCATGTTTGGGTGCAAAAGAGGACCATCCCTAGCATAAAAATTCCTACTCAGATGTGTTGGAACAGTCTGTTTGGTCACACGAGTTACAGAATGAAAATTGCACCACTTTGCAACTTTTCACTACTTTCATTTGACACTTTTTTCATCAATTGAAAACCAGACACCATAGAGAAACCATTCTGACATAACAAAAATTGAGAGAGGTTATTATAGAGGGGCCCAAGATGATCCTATCAGATTAGATGAGAAGGTTCTAAGCATCACAGTGTCCGAGTAACCTCATGCTGAAGTTTGCATCCATTTTTCCCTTTGGACCCTTAAGGGATCGATCCAGTTGAACAAAGGGTCTATACTCTAATCTTATCCAAACCTTACCAACTCTTGGGGCAGAAATTATAAGGTGTCAAAACTTCAAATACACATTTAGATCTCAATTATACCATCGTACAATGGGTAAACCACAAAACCCTCTATTGTAGCCTAAACCCTAGAGGTTTAGTGAAAATGATACTTCCAAAGCTAACCACAACCTAAAAATTGCTCAAAAAAATTTGTGATACCCTACACAAACTCAAACAATCATAAAATAACACTGCCCTACACAAAAACACAATTTAACTCATCAAAACCACCATTTTTCTTAAAGAAAACACACTTTTACACACATGGGTTTCACACCCATCTCGTTTTCAGACCTCCCCAACACTAACACATCATTTCCACACCTTAATAATGTTAGTGCAGACCCATTCCTCGTGCAGACCCATTCCTCAAGTTAAAAAGGAATGGGTCAAAAATCCATTTTTATTGATACTCCAAACCTTCAAATGTACAAGTTGGAGCCGATTTTAGTAAATTGATGATATTCTACTCCTTATTTTCCTTGATGAACAAAACCTATTGAATGGTGCTCCTGTACCAATCATACATTGACCTTCTTATCACTCCTAAAGTTTGGACCACATCCATTACCTCCACATAAAACTCAACATCCTTGGTCTTCTTGGTTCCCATGCCTTGATATGGTTATGCAAATGAAAATGAAGCAAAGTAATGATCTCCTTCTCTGTTGGCTAGAAGAATGCATGATTAATGTTTTGATACATGATATCAGCTCTCTCATCTACTCTCATGGTTGAATACTAAAATCTAGTATGGTGGGCCTCCAGAGTTCCAATCATCTTTCTTCCTCTTCCACCAAATGTTGGCTCGATCCACACGTCTGCCAGCCTAATTGACATTGTTTTTGAAAGCTAAAGTTTCTCTTGAGTCACCAGTGTTTCTCTATTTTCCTTTTCAGACTCTTTCATTGCTACAGATTGTCTCTGGGATTTAATCATTTGTACCACATGTGGTTAATGTGCTTTTGGTGAAGGAGCACCTTGGGATCCTCATGCCTCTTGGAGGTATTTCTTGTTTTCTTTGTTTTTTTTCAAGAATTTTGAGATGTAATAAGGTTCCAAGAACCATATTTCATGTCTTGTAACAAGTTTTAGTTTTGGATTCAAGTCTTGTTGTAAAAACAAGGTCCCCTTCCTCACCATGTAAGCTTGATTCATTTAGGAAAACTAAAGAATTAAGGTTCCTTGATCTATCCAAGTCCTTGAGGGGAGTTTCCTTGACATGTGTAGTGTTTTTGGTTTCTTTTAAGCTTTTAAATACACCTTTGAATCCTCATTTCAATCAAGCTTTTGTGAAGTTGTAGTCAATTGCCTTAACTAGGCAATTAAGGGTCTAATTGGAAAAAAAGTTTGTTTCCAATGTCCACCTAATTCAAATGTCAGTTGGAGGAAGTTGGGAAGGGTGGTTGGAAGTTAATAAATCCTCTCATGGTCGAGGCATGGCTGTTGAATCATTTTTTTTGAAGTTCTAATGAAAGAAGTGGCTATTTTCTAGAAATTTATGTGTGTAATTTACTGCAAAAATGCATGGTATGACCTTTGTATGATGTGTACCAAATCAAACCTATTATGGGTTAGAAAGAGGAGAGTGTTAGATTTTATTTGAAGGTGGTTTGGTGAATTTTAATCAAGTATAAGTTGAGATATCTTCATTTTAGCAGCAACAGGTCAAGAAACCCTCAAAACTAGGGTTTGGCCAAAAAATGCTTCTATCTTCCACTCCCACGGTGTATTGTTGTTAATTTATTCTGGTATGGAAGGTATTTATGTATATTTTCATCTTTTCAAGGTTTTGGAGAATGTCCAAATGTGTGGGGAAAGTTACAAACTGATCTAGGCCTAGCATCTTCATGTGACAGGCCTAGCTTGTAAAGCAAAAATTAGAGTTTTGCTTGTTTTGAGAGATTTTTGTTCAAGGTGGCACTTAGGAATGATTGAAATGGTTGTAAGTAGTCTGTAGGAGTTTGAAAAAAGGCTTTGGGGAGAAGGGGTGAGCCTAGATAACTAAAAACCAATCAAGTGCACTCAATTAGGCCTCTTGAGGACATCGTTAGTTTGGTCCATGGTTGCTTTTCCAACCACTGTCAAGAAGTAAGATTTTGTGGCCTTGTAGAGGAATAATATACTTGCCTAAAAATAGTAGTTTGCATAAGATATAGGTTTGTGGGTGAGAATTAATTGGACTATCCTGTTGACGTGTGTTTTGGCACAGCAACATTGCAAACAGAATATTGCTACTCTATTTCTCTTGAAAGAGAAAGACGATCACATGGATACCTTAGCTCCCAAGGTCTTTGTAGTTGGGTTTCAACTATCCTAATGTCCCTCAGTGGTCAATTTAATAGTAATATTCAAGGGGCTTGCTTGGTTGAGCTTTTGGACTATTGTGAGAGCAAACATAAACTTAAAAACCTATTCTAATCGGGGTTTTAAAGAAATATAAAAAGATGGATCAGGGCTTTGGAACAGAAAATAATGACACTTCATCCAAATTAACCAAACCTATCACCTTCCAAGGAATTCCTAACTAAAATTGTAGAACAAAGTGAACTTGTGACCAAACACACAGTTTCATTCATTCACAATGCTTATTTCAACAACAGATTGCAAGTTACCATTCAAATAAAATAGAAAATCAAACCTCATTCCTTGAAAGCTTTCAAATCAGATGATTTACTCAAGACAAACACCATTTTGAAACACAACATGAAGTAGATTAAAATCTGGTTGCTTCTACTGTTCATAAAACAGATAAACAACAATTACAAAGCCAATACAATCACCAGTGTACAAAAAATCTATGACTCCAAGCTGTTTCCATTTACACTAAGAAGACTGAAAGATACATTAGGTTATTTTGGATCTAATTCCTACTCAGGAAGACAAAAGAAGATCCTATTACAAAGAATCAGGATCAACTTCTATCCCCTCTATTCCTATTCTACTAATCACTAACTAGAAGTTCTAATCTAGAAGTGCTAACACTAAAAAAGTTCCCAATTCTAACCTAGAAGTTCTAGCCTTTACAAAGAGGCAAGAATACCATATATACAAACTACATCAAAAAGGATGCATTGTCCCCTGCATTAGGGTTTACAAAATATCTTCTTGGTTGTAGGAAGGTCGACTCTCAGATATTTCAGAGGAAAGTCGGTTGTGCATTCAATGTGAAGCCTCATTGTCCATGTTGATGAAGGATTTATGGGAAAGATATATAGATCTTTTGCTACCGCAACATTAACTCCTCTGTCTACGTGTCCATCTTCGAACTCTGTTGAGGTCTTGAATGCTTAGAATATCCTTATTAATACTAATCTACCTCTGCCAGTGGTCGCCACAGTTGTCCCTGTGAGTCATGGTTTCTTCATTATTTTTGGCCTCCTTTATGTTCTGGACCTTTCTATCCATTGAACACTTCTGGAAGCACCATTAGGCCTCCCTGTAGATCTTTGTGTTACCACCCAAGCAGACTCATTATCAACTGTTCTCAAAAAGAATCCACCCTGCTCGCTTTCCGTTGTTCTTCCCTCGCTGGAGTAGTCAATCGGTCAAAGGAACCAATGAGTCATTCTTTTGGCTCCTTCTAGTTGGTCGGGCATACACCACATGAACTCCATCAGGCAGTCAAAATGGTCTGATCAACATCGCACGTCTGTGAGACACCACCAGTGTATCCCCGATGCGATTTCACCATTGTGCAGTTATCGGCATGACACCAGATAGTCGGTAGGACGTTTCAGCGAGTAGGGGAAGTCGTATCGAGTCTGCAAAACCCATCGGCAAGACTCCTTCATTTCACTGACCTTTTGGTGCATGTCTTTCCTCCCTACGAGCTCCTTTGCATCGGCAAGAGCCTTCGATCTTGGGGAGACCACATGGCAAAGCTTTTTTTTCTTTTGAAGTCTCCCCGACATCCTCCTGTCCTCCTTGAGCTCATCCTTTTTAGCGTTACCTTCTCATGTTGGCCAGACCTCCTACCGAGAGAGCTACCTTTTGGCGATCTCTTACTGTTTCGAGGAGACATCGCTCGGTCGTCGAGACCTTATAGCGAGCCCCACTCACTACGCCAATGTCGCCTTTGTTACTTTGACCTCACCTCTTCGGCCAGACATTATGCCGAAGGGATCACCTTTGGCGATCCTTTCATTTCGTTGAGACCTTTCTGCAATCATGTCGACATGGGCTCGTTCATTTCACATGCATCACCATAGCGTTCTTTGGTCGAGGAGATGTCCTGCAGACATCTAATGTCTCAGTGAAAGCTTTACTAGCTCATACCTTTGTCACTGTAACATACTGATTCTATCACCAAAGATAGCTGATGAACTCCCTTTTGCACTGTGTCAGTGTGATCGAAGGTGCTCGGTGAGAGGCTGCCCTGATGCAGTTAAGTCCTGCCGAAGCATATCTGCTTTGTTGGCAGTCGGTGAGACTTGAACTTTCACTGAGACCTTTCATCGGCGAGACATTTGTTTTCTTTTGGAGTCTCCCTGATCTCATTCTTATCCTCCAGGGTTGGGCTCCTCTTGCTTCAGTGTGACTAAGTCCCTTCGCCAGGACATCTCCATGAGAGTTTAAATCTTCCCCGATTTCCTTTGGGGAACCTTTGTTAGCAAGACTTATGGCGACTCCTTTGCATGTCACCGAGACTCTTTTGTATCGGCAGGACCTTTCACTGATTTCCTTCACTCTCACCGAGCTCCCTCCTTGTCGAATTTTTTTGTCACCAAGACCTTTCTATGGTCTTACTGATAGACCTCTTTGATTGTGCCTTGTCAGTGAGACTCATCCGTTCGCTGAGACCCTTCATCAAAGCTCCTCTACTCGTTTGGAGTCTCCCCGATGCGACTTCCATCGGCAAGAGTCACGGCGACGCCACACTCTACGCGCAAGCCTATTTCCTTTTGCTGAGACTTTCCTTATCGATGAGATCTCCTATAGACACCTCATGTCTTGCCGATAGGCCTTAAAATTTTACCCCCCCTTTGTCGCTAAGACACACCGATTGTCTCGGTGAAGACCACCAATAGACTCCCCGTGTGCTTTGTTGGTGAGACATGCTTATTCTGTCGCCGAAGAGCACTGATAGAATCCCTTTGCATAGGTCAGTGAGACATTAGGCTCTTGGAAAGACTTCATCCTGAATTCAATATCTCCCGCCAAAGCCTTCTCACTGTCACTAGTCGACAAGACCAAAAGACTTCACCATGACCATATACTGAAGAAAAGACTCTTGCCAAAGTGTTTGATCCTTTTTCCAGTCGGTGAGACTTTCTTTCTGCGCCAAGACTTCTTGGCGGGGAGATAACCTTATGGTGATATAAGAACCCACTTGATGGCGGTCGGAAAGACCTATTATTTCTCTCACCGAAGACACCCTTGTTGGGGAGACATGGAGCCTTCAGTAAGACCACATGCCAAATTCAATACATTTGGCTGAAGTGTTTGCTAGTGGTGCGATAGTCAGTGAGACCTAAAGACCTCGCCATGAACTCTTTCCGAAAGAATCCCCTCATGCCGATAGGGATTTCCATGTCGCCAAAAGGATGACCCCTGTCTTGCCGATAGAGCCCGCCTATAATTTCCACTCGCCATGACAATCTCGAAGTCTTGCCAATAGGATACACAGACGCACTTCAACAGAGAGCACTGATAGTCGGCAAGACATCTGCAGGGTCTTGCTGACTCTTGCCTTAGTTGATTTTCATGGCCAACTGGATTGGGGAATGCATTTCGGTCGAGCTCCCTTAGCGAATATCATCAAGTTTAGGATTTTAATCCTACAAAACACATGCTTCCATTAGTCATCAGAAGGAGATAAGATACATTATCATATGATACACTTTGGATCGTGATTACTTCATTGAATACTTAGCAAGAAGGGAAACAAATTGAGCTGAAACAAAGCCAAAGTTTTAACAAAACCAGAAGAGAAACTCAAGCAAAGGGTAAATAACCCAAAACAAAGAAACCAAAAGAGAAGGGGGACCCATTTTGATCCATATCAAAGTGGGGTGGTTATGCAAGGCATAACATGTCCTACCGGGTAGTGCTACAAGCAATTAGGGGTTAAGAGGCCTACTAGTTGAGAAATGAACTCATGGGGTTTCCTAAGTGCTAAACATGGCTATGGTGTTTTTATTGTGGTCTATTAGAGTATGTTTCAAGTGATTATAATTCCTTCAAAATTTTGAGATTCAAGGACCCTTGGTGAGTTGAGTTTTCCTTATAGAAGGATAGTGATTTGATGGTCTGTTGATAAGAGTATTTGAGAGAAGCACTCATAAAAGAACCTATGCCATCTAAGATTGGTGTACTTGCCTACTCACTCTACATCAACTTTGAATCCTTGCATCTAAAGGAAATTTCCTCAACATAAATACTCTCTCAAGGTTAACAATCATACATTGACCTTCTTGCCCATCTTAAAGTTTGGATCACATCCATTACCTCCACATAAAACTCAACATCCTTGGTATTCTTGGTTCCCACACCTTCATATGGTTATGCAAATGATATCAACTCTCTCTTCTTCTCTCATGGTTGAATGTCGAAATTTAGTATGGTGGGCTTCTAGAGTTCCATTCATCTTTCTTCCTCTTCCACCAAAGGTTGGCCTGATCCACACATCTGCCAGCCTAATTAGCTTTGTTTTTTGAAAGCTGAAGTTTCTCCTAAGTCACCAATGTAGCTCTCTCTACCTTTTCAAACTCTTTCATTGCTACAAATAGTATTTGGTATTTAATTATCTATACCACATGGTTGATGTGCTTTGAATCATTAATAATATTCTTCAAAATTTGTTGCTAGTACAAGTTCATTCTACTTTCATAATACTTTAAAACCATGGAGTTCAGCCATTCCTTGATGCCATGAAGTGAAGATTGAGGAATGGCGTCAATGCAGAGTACATCTTGCTTGAAGTCTTTGAAAGTAATAGCCATATCAAATTCCTTTTTCCCAAGTCCTACTCTCTCAAGGTTAACAATCTCAATCTCACTAATAGTGATTACTACTAAGAAATGCAATTCCGCCAACTCTACCAAACAGTTTACCATAAGAATAATAAAAGCAGAGGCTTTGAAAGGAACTCCATGAAAACCAAGCTCTCTAAATGGTACATACCAAAGTCTAGTTCAAAATCTTTTAGATGAGGCTGCTCCCATAGCTCTCTTACTCACTTGACAAAACCTTGAAACTCTGTATTGATTTTATTTTTCCTCTCCCTCTCTTGTTGTTCTTCCTCAATTTCATCAAGATCATACATTAAACTTCTTGACACTCCTAGAGTTTGGATCACATCCATTACCTCCACATAAAACTGGACATCCTTGGTCTTCTTGGTTCCCATGCCTTGATATGCTTATGCAAATGAAAATGAAGCAAAGTAGTCATCTCCTTCTTCGTTGGTTGGAATAATGCATGCTTAATGTTTTGATACATGATATCAAATCTCTCTTCTACTCTCATGGTTCAATACCAAAATATAGTATGGTGGGCCTCTAGAGTTCTAGTCATCTTTCTTCCTCTTCCACCAAATGCTAGCCCGATCCAGACGTCTGCCAGCCTAATTGACTTTGTTTTTGAAAGTTGAATGGTGGAGGACCACCCACACCTTATCCTTAATTTGTGATTGTTTGATGGTAAATTGGGAGGATAGTTGGAAAATGCCAGTATGTTGAGGTCTTTTTGTCTTGAATAAGGTCTAATAGACCAATATTTTATGTACTTTGGGAATTAGTAGGTTAGGGTGGACAAATGTGCAAAAGCACTCTTGAATTAAATAATTGTTGATATTGCCATAAAGGAAAATTATGTAAAAAGTAGGTGGGAGTGCAGAGAAAGAGTCTAAAAGTCATGTTATAAGGGTGTCTAAGTGGTCCTAGGCCTTTAGAATATTAAATTTGCATGATAAAGCTTAGTAAGCAAAACCATTCTTAAATAATAAATACTAGTATTTGTAGGCTTAATAAGGGTTTGGTGGTTCAAAGGTAGTTATGGGCATTGAAGGGAGATGATTCTCATTTTAAATGTATTAAAAACATCATTCAAGCCTAAATGGGGGTTCAATCAATAGTTTTTTTGAAGATTGGTGCTCTTCACAACGCCTAAAACTGTGGAATTTCAACATTTTTCTAAGTTTTCAGTTTCTTTTCTCTGTTTATGGCCTAGTACAAGCCTCTTATGAAAATAAATTCATGAAACATTGTGGTGGTAGGTCTTAACCTAGATTTCAATCTATTTTGATACACCTTTGGTTGTTTTAGTGAAAGGAAAATCCATTTTTCTTTATTTAGCTTGTACAGACCATCAGGGTCTGAGTTTACTTTAATTTTTGTGATGGAGCCCTTCCTCATACTATGGTGAATTGTGACTCAAAGAAAAGGTTTACAATGTGTTATTTTCAAGTTTCCTTAACTCTTTTAATAATGGCAAGGCATTTATAGGGCTGGTGATGTTGTTTTAGGTTGAGAATGTGAGATTTCATTGCTACAGATGCTCTCTAGGATTTAATCATTTGTACCACATGGTTGATGTGCTTTGAATCCTTGCATGTAAAGGAAATTTCATCAACATAAATACTGCTACTCTCTAAAAGTTAATGATCTCAATCTCACTAATAGTACATTTACAACCATATTCAATGATTTTCCTTCAAAAGGATACAAATTCAAATACTGACTTAAATAGCCTTCAAGAGGCTTTAAATAGCCTTTACAAATGATTCTACATCTTTCCAATCATGCCTAATTGTTCTTTTTGTAACTAACATGACTTATTACATTATAAATCAATTGTGGATGTGTTATGACCTTATTCAATTGAAAAAACTCATAACACAAAACTAACTTAAAAGATTTCCATAAACCAAATTTTCTCAATAACCTTGGTGCCCCTACACCAAATTTCATTATTTCAGTAAATGTCATTACAAGTAAATCTCATTACAATGCAATAGGTACTCTGTTCTCACAGATATTTTAAAATGTCACTCATACATTTGAGATTCTCTTATAATCTCTACATCATAGGTTCTCATTTAGAGGTTAACTTAGAATGAGAAAATTGAGATTCCCTCACAAAGCTTCGCACACTCTTTTATAATGGCTTGAAATCAAAATTGAGATTTGTCAAGATCATTAAAATAAGGATGTTGCATTGCTTTTTTTCTTGAGATTCTCTTCGATGGATCCAAAATCAACATTTTCTGCAAGGAGAGACCAATCAATTTTTACTAGTTTGGTTACAGATAGGAAAAATAAAAGAATAAAAAGAAACAACTCATGTCCAAAATGGAAATGAAATGAAAATGATGGAAGTCACTTACAGATAGGCATGGTAGTCTCTCAACTTAGTCACTCCTGCTCATACATCTTCACTACGAGTTCCAAGATACCTATTGCACACAACACCTCTCATGAATCTAGAATATCTTGAAATTCGAGATGCTTCTATAATGTCTACATCATAGGTGCTCATGATAAGGTTAAATTCAAATGAATAAATTGAAATTCCCTCACCAAGCTTCGCACACACTTTTGTAATGTCTGAAAATCATAATTGATATTTGGCTTCATAATCAAAATAGGGATGTTGCATTGCTTTTATGCCTAATATTCTCTTGGATGGCTCATAAATCTACATTTTCTGCAAGGGGACACCATTCAATGTTTACCGGGTTACTTACAGATACGCAAAGTAAAATAAGACATGATAGCATTGGCATCAAGCAAATTAACATGGTTACAAGTATAAATTAATAAGAACCATTGTGCATATACTTACAAATTAATCCAATGAACCATCTAGATCTACTGTACTCTTTATTGTGTCAAGTATTACCTCATGGTCAGACTCACGGACCTTCCACAAGGTCTTGTTCAAAGTTCTACCCCCATATTTGCTCAAATGAACATTGGATACCACAACAAGATTTGAGTAATGAAGAATCTTACAATGCGTGTCAAAGTCCTCAAAAACCAATGTTTAACACTCTTATGTGGGTACCTTCTAAGCCACGTTCCAGTAACAACAATTGAACCTGTAGGATATTCGATGTTTTCTCCATCTATAACTGGGGCTTCCAATTTATTTTTGGCCTCAACACAATGACACAAGTAATAGTCTGTTCCCTCTTCATTTTCTTCATTTGCAATAACTGCATAAACATTCACTGCATTGATATGTGCATAAAATCACTCAAAATTAGTCAACATTACGCATACAATACAAAGTAAGATAACAATATGGAATTTGAAAAACTAAGCAAATAGATATATTACCTGGTTGAACTAGATTTGATATGTGGTCAAAGCCGACCGATGATTCCATTTGTGTTAGTTCCAATTCCATCGGAGGGTGATATGTGTGAAGTGGGGTAAGATAACTTGTCAACCATTTGTCAACCCACTCCCTTGACTCACAATCATTCCAGGCTTGCATTGTACATGATGAACAAAATCATGCCATCTTACGTGTATCGATACTCCATGAAATTGCATTTGAGATAAGGAAAGAGTGTAGCTCACTCGATCCTGTTAGTGTAAAACAATCCTCATATGGTGCAATGTTAGTATCATCCATCAACCAAAAAAATCTATGAACCGAAGACGTACCTTCATTACCTAGACCCATGAAAGCATTACACTACTCGACGATTGAACTTGCATCTGTCAACTTTGCACTATCTTTATACTTTAACTCTTCTTGTGCTAATGCTCTTTTCACACATGCTCCTGCACCATCATGCTCCCCCTTTCCATGCCTGCCCTCACAAAATTTCCACATATGCTGAACACCTGTAGTGAAATGCATCTTGCACAACCAGTAGAACAT
Source organism: Sequoia sempervirens (assembly GCA_007258455.2). Classification (NCBI taxonomy): domain Eukaryota; kingdom Viridiplantae; phylum Streptophyta; class Pinopsida; order Cupressales; family Cupressaceae; genus Sequoia; species Sequoia sempervirens. The sequence continues at coordinate 72,344 of VDFB02112735.1, forward strand.
GCACACATTCTTGAACTGTGTTGCATAGTTATCCGACCATATTATATGCCGACCGTATGCTATGCCCCTCCGAGCCAAATCACTATAGAACATCTGGAAGCAATCTTGCATGAACTCTGGAGAATGTGTGCGATCATTACTAATATAAAAGTGATACTCCCTCAATACCTTCCTTTGGTCCTCTATACTATCAGTTGCATTAATGAATGCTATGTGCACAAATATCGAAACCTATGTGGAGTTGTAATACTGTGATTGCACCTCACATTGTGGCTATAGAGTGTAGTTCTCTACAAAGTCAACCACTGATACTATGCTGCCAATTGGAAAGGTGTCCTTGCATAGCTTGAATTATGTGTCCAGCCATTGGGCTCTATGGGTATGCCTTGCATACTCATACACTAGATTCTCACAAAACATGGTCATAAACTGATACACTGGAATCTTCTCAATAACCAAATCTCACCTTTTTACTTGAGACCCATCTTTTGTAGCATATGCAACTATATTATATTTCCTGAAATCTACTAGTTTATGCCCCACCTCATCTGTGCTTTCCATATGTTGACATACTAGCATTCGTTGCAAGCCACAGCAATGCTCGCATGAGCCATCCAAGCATGTTGTCCTATAGAATATTTGGCCATCCTCTATTTGACATAAATGTTTTGATAAGAACTCTCTTGAAGATTTTGGTGGGGCTTCTATGCCACAATCCTACAAAGCATCATTAGTATGCAAATCTAAACATATAGAATGATAAACATCATAATTGTTAGCGAATTCAATATGTAGTCTATAGCAACAAGTAGTGCATGTGTGATTTATCTTGACATAAAAAGGTTTAAGAATTTCAAAAAATATTTGAGAAATAATAATTTGAGTATAAGAATTTTGAAATTTATGAAAAAATTAGGTTTGAGTCGTATCCAAAAAATGCTTTGGATGTGGCTCACGGTTCTGACTACCGATTCTCCTTCTTACGACATCCCTTTGATTAAGAGATGGCCTTGTATTATTCTTCCAATAATCTTCAATTAGTGTTTTCAATGCTTCAACAACTTTTCTATCTTTATGTGGCAGTCTTCCCAAGAATTCCCATAATTCATTTGAATTGGTGCCCTCAATTATTTGCAGCCTTTGAACGGCTTTTGATAAAGTTTTTCTACTAATTCCCATTTGTTCACTTGTATTTTTAATGAGACGAGATCTCTTTATTTGATAGCTTACCAAAGTCGATGTAATGACACATCAGGTGACATTACTATCATTTGAGAATGAGGTCTTACCCACACTCTCATAAGCATCCATTAGATTCTTCACAATAGTGTTTTCACTTGATGCATTCGATGTTCTCAACCCAAGAGTCTTCATGATGTTTCTATACTTTAAACCCCGCATCATTTGAACAAATAGTTGATATCTTCCGGTCTCATTTAGCCTTGTAGACATGTCAAATTTACATCATGCATAATCATATTCCGTTCATCAAATAAATCAGGACTTTATTTAAATCAAATCTTAAATCATTTTCCAAAGTCCAAAAGTCAAATCGGTTAATCAGCATTAATCGGCATGATCATCATCTAATCCTAATCTAATACTAATCACATCCCACTTGCATTATCTAGACCTAGCCACTTGCACAATAAATCAATTTTATTGATTTATTAAAATCTCATTTTCTTTCAACATGACAAGTCAAACAGGGCATTTATTGCTGTTTTTCCTTGTCCCCCTCTCAGCATTTATGGCAAAATTTGAATTCAAATTTTCCCCCTCTTGGGCACTCTTCCCAAATCCTGCACACACATCAACCAATCACATGATGACAAGTGTCCTTCTTTCATTGGCAGAATCTTTAGTCCCACATTGGTCCCTTTTCAACAATTAGCATTTTGAAAATCTTTAAATACAAGCTTCAACATTGAGCAAATCCTTCACAATCTCTTCACAAATCCATCATCTATGCAACTTGATGCAAGGTCATTCTCTTTGAGAACTTGATCTTGTCCATTTATCATCTCTATATCCATAGCAATTTCATTATCTTAAGCTTATCAATCAAGGGTTGGGAAAGGGTCACTAGCACATGTGACACCAATCCAATATGAGATAGTTTACATCATGTTTTCTTATGCTTTTGCTTTAGATCCTTTGTCATTTGTTTGCATTTTGAACATGATGTGTTATTTCATAAGGATGTTGAATATCTTAATTTGTTGTTGAAATACTAATGATTCTGCACGTTTTATTGTTAGTTTTCTAATCACACTTTGCAGATTTTGATGTCCACAAAATGGCGCTAGAAGGAGGGCAACCTTTGATTGTTGGTAGAATCACCATATTGACAGCGAATTTTTTTAAATGATTTGTGTTTTGAAGGTCCATTTCATTTGAATCACCATGTTTATGAATGCTAAGTAACATAAAATTTTCCTACGAACACTGTTTTTATCATTATCTTATCTGATTCCACCTTCACTCCTACTTTTACTTTGAGCACCATAATCATGCGTAGAAATGTTCTTCAAATAAAATAGAAATTGCATCTTCATTTCATTTTTTTATTTATTTATTTTTGCCTTTCAGCTAAGATTGTCAGTTTATATCGTGTACCACTATCTGCTCAGGTTCTATATCAGATTTGCACATTTAATTAAAAATCCCTGTCTTTATAGTAGATTCATTTTGTTCATACGTTGTAGTCATTTATCTTGTTAACATCTTTTGAATAGACAGAAAACATGCCTCATCTAGACGTCCACATTCTTTTTCCTCTCTATGTACTCATCAGTGTGGCTGCAAATGAAAATGTCTGACAAACATATTCTTTTGTCCATGGGAGCGAAGACAGCTTAAGAGGTCGCTGAAAATTTTAAATCTATGGCGCTAGATTTAGATATTGTGTTGATTGAAGCTTAAAAAAGAGTGCTCCATTTTTCTTTTTCATTCTGAACTTCATCTTCTAAGCTTCTTTAAAATCTTTGAAGAGCTCCTTCTATCGGATCTGCTGTAGTTGGTATATTCTGAACGTTCCACAGAGTCCAGGATCTTTCCCTTTTGAAGATTGTTTGAGCATTACAATCATTAATGCTAGAACGATGCGAGAATCCAAATATTGATGAAGACAGCTGTAGAGATTCATTTGAATTCAAACACTCATGACCACTGCCCACATTCAACTAAAATGTCGCTGTTACATATCAAATCACTCGAGAATAGATCTCTGTTAGCAAGTGCTCCATATCCGACCATGAGAGCGCTGCTGAGCGGTGGTCTCTTGTAGTGGCGGTGTTGGTGGTGGGCCAGTCGGCTAAGAAGTGGCATATGCCCGCCGGCCTTTGTTGTTGTTTGCTGGGAGTCATTACGTTGTTGTCAAAGGAGATTCATCTGGCCCAGCCTGAAGTCTAGGGCCTCCTTCACAGGACTTTGAGTCTCAAAGTTTATCAGATTGTTTGTAGTCTTTGCCCCGGGCGTTACCATTCCTGATCGCCATGCATTGTCATTAAAAAGCCCGCTGTTCATATCAAATCACTCAAGAATAGATCTTTGTCAGCTAGTTGGATTCTTAAATGAGTGTATTAGCTGGCACCAGAAGAAAATTTAAAAAAAAAAAATGCATTGGAATGCATGCATGATGTGAAAGAAAATCTAGAGTTTTATTGAGCTAAAGATAGCGTAATTCAAAGCCCGTGTCAGTTAGTTGATCAACTTCAGGCGCTTCCTAGTAGATGTCTTTCATAAATGCATTTCATCTCTGTTATTTAAAATAAAGATCTGTCTGGATTTGTCACTTTATTCGATGCAGGTCATGATGGCAGAAGCTCATTAAAGAGAAACTACTCAATGCTTATCTTGGCTACTCTGTTTTGCTGGCGTGCCTGGTTTGCTTTACAAAAACTCAAAAATATTCTATTGTCAAATATGACTGCGTATTAAAGATATATCACAAGGATTTTTAGTATTTGAGGAAGATTGTATACATTATATTTGTTTCGTTAGGCTTTAGCACATGAGAGAACTCACTAAATTCACACCCAATAGCTGGAGGTTGGTCGCTCTTTGTTAGCAATATAAAGAAAACCGCGCCATACTATTTAAAAGGAATGAAGCTAACGTCTGCTTTCTTAAAAGGAGAATCAATCAACAGTTGCACATGGGGGTAAGAATTTTGATAGATGTGATAGTGACTGAGAATATATGTTTAAAGTCTGCTATTCGGCATAGGTGAGAATCTGGTAGCTTAATAAATGGCTAATAAATGTATTTTCTGTTTCAATCTATTCGTATGATTATTCTGCCGCCTTCATTAAATCTCTATCAGAATTTTAAATCCCTTGTGGTGTCTTGTCAAAAATAAAATAAAAAATAAAAAAAATCCTTGTTACTAATAAAGATTATGCTGGTCTTTGCTTTATCTTCTATTTAGAATCATCCTACTATCAATGCTTGAAATAAACTTACTTGATCCCCACATAATTATCTTTTTTATCTTGTAGGAGGGATTTTCATTTGCACAAGGAGTTTGCAAGGGGTGATATTTGAAGAATCTTGGAGATAAAGCGAAATTGAGCATTAACACTCGAAATCAGCAAAGCATTTTTTAATGCTTAAAGCTTCTGTTATACGCTTTAGTTTTCTGTTTCAAATCAACTTACACTTTTGAGGCTCTAACGAAAGAACACTTTGATTTGTCATTTGCAAAGGGTTAAAATTGAACTTAGAAACTTACTAGCTTCAATTTGGGTTAAGAATTGAACAATCAAAACTCACATTTCATTTGGTGTTTAAAAACGAACTCACAATTGCTTTGAAGGGTATAAAACGAACAAGTGTTTGATTTGAGTGATTGTCTTTTGAGTGCGTATCCTCTCCCCTTGCGCTTCGTGCGATCTAGGGTGCAAGAGAAACACTCAAAATACATTTTATTGCTTTAAAACACTTCATTTGGGCTTAAAAATTGAACATCTTGTGCGAGTGTGAGTAGGGGCATTTTCGTACATTCTCTTTCTTTGTGCCATCAAAGATCGATCGAGTTACGGATTATTGTCTTTGCTTGCTTTTGTTTATCTTAGAGGGCCTGCCTTGGGAAAAAGTACTCACCCAAGCGACGACTCAACCGTGTACCTCTAAAGCCAAGAGTATTTCCAATGGGATATAAATGATTTTGGTTAAAGCGCCATAATCACGCGGTTGGCTCCGACAAGATGGATCCGAAAGGGGACTCTTGCCCGTTGGGTCAACTCCTACGAACGGAAAGTCCTTACTAGAACCTATGTTTAGAATTTGCCAAAATCCTTAATCTGTTTGTTGGTGCAAGAGCGGTCATTCTGAAGCCGCCCCACAATTTTAAACTTTTAGTAGAGATGGAAAGCATGCCATGGGAGTTTCATGGTGTTGATGCTTAGGCGCCAGTATAAGTGAGAGTCGCAGTGGAGGCCGATGGGGTCAAACATCTAACCATCCAGCTAAAAGTAAGCGTGGGCTGGACTTGTCAAGTGGGGACTCAACAAACATGTCTATCACATCCATAGGGCTTGTAATTATTCTTTGTTTGAAAACACGGTGTGTATTCGAAAACATTTTGCAAACAAACATTCAGCATGGTTCTCAAAATTTCAAACCCTCTTTAAGACAAATATCATTGACTCAATCCATATTCTTTGCTTTCCCTGCGGATTCACGTTCGTAGAGGTTCCTAAGCATTGGATTATATCTCAATTTGTCTTCTTGAGTAAACAATAGCAAAACCCTTGCCTTAAGTTCATTGAATTTCCACATAAAATATCTTGTGGGGTTTAAAGAAATTAAGACATTGGTACATCTTAGTTTGAAATTTTAATCAAAGAGAGTGTTTTTTGTAAAATAAATCCATTAAGCAAAGATAACAAATTGGACCCCACACATGTGCTTGATATCTTTTGGTCGTATTGGTCTTTTGATTGCTCTTAGAGAAAAGTGTGTTCTTCAATACCTTGGCCTAGTAAACAAAGTCTCTCTAAGTCTCTTAGGATCATCAAAACTTCCTTCATCCATCTCAAACATTTATCAACATCATCCCACCAAAACAACTTTAGATCTTTGCAAACATCATTCTAGACTTGGGTACATCCTTAACCAAATCAAAGTCAATTGTTTAATTAGGTGTGTGGGAATGCATCCTTTCTCATACATCTAATTGAATTAGCAAACCTTTTGAACAAGTTCATCCTAAAGATAACATCCAACATCTTAGGGTTTACAAGTTCATCATCCACATCAAACAATCAAAAATCAAAATCCCTAAGTCTAGCATTGATTCAAAGTTCCTAAACGTTCATCACTCATCCACCTTTCATCCTCCATCTTGCCATTGGTCCTAAGAACCTTAGAGGTCACTTTCATAACAAAGTCAAAACACAAGAAGAACATGGAATATACACTTGATCCATACATCTTGGGTAATCCAAATCAGTTGAATCTTCAAAGCCTTGCAATGCCTATCAATTATCAAAGTCCATGCATAGGATCATTGCCTTCGACAAATGTCAATGGTACAACAAGTGTGAGTATGCCCAAGTCAAATTTGGAACACATTTCCCAATGATAGATCTAAGTCCAAACCAACAAATCCACCAATCAAACAATCAATACATGAATCTTCAAACGAGCAACATCATCCCACCAAATCCCTACAAACCAAATGTGGATGTACCAAGTGCAACTTTTCGAAACATGAATCCTAACTCGAAAAACTTTGGAAAAATGATTCCCAATACCAACAATGTTCATCCTATCATGCCAAATCTAAACATCATCCCAAATCAGAACATTATCCAAAGTCAATTTTCCCATAATCCCATTCAAAAACTGCAAACATGCATGCCAAAACTACTTGAACACAAGCCAAATCAACTATCTCAAGTGAGTCAAGATCAAAATCAAGAACAAATTTGGCAAGATCAAATTGCGGAAATAGTTGAGGCATTGCGCCAAGGGAAATCTCCACCACCATTACCTACATCATTCCTTGGTTTAGGGATTCCCCCTTTACCTAACACCAATCACGCCACCCAATTCAATCCAACTAACGTCAATCAAACCATCACGTCAAATCCTTTGAATATACCATCGACATCGCACCAACAGATGGTATCCAATCAAGCAACAATGATGATCCCAACCAATCAAAATACGGTGTCCCAAGGACCTATCACCTTAGTTATTCCAACCATCACTATCCCTTCAATCATTCCAAACACCACTATCACGCCCATCACATCTCAAACCCCCACAATCAATCCAAGCGTATCTCAAACACTTGTCACTACATCCAACATGATTTCGAATCCACCACCACCCCCACCACCACCAATTTCCACCACATCAATCCAATACAATGTGACATTACAAGCTGCTTTTCAAAAAGGATACCAACAATATCTAGCCATGCAACAAGCAACACAAGCTCAACAAGTGCAACAATCCTCTCAAGTTGCCCAAACCTCTCAAGCTACCCAACCAACACGAGCACAAACACAAAAGATAACAACTGTTGAGAACAAAGATCAAGATCACTCCATCATTGAATACCTTGAAGTTGTGTCTACTCCATCCAATGATCAAATGAATATATGTCAAGAGTCACCTCTCAATCATGATCAAAATACATCGACAATACCCAACAATGATCCAATTCAAGAAATGTCAACATCATTTGACCCTATGGTTGAAGACATTAGAAATCTCTCTATTGCAATTGTTGAAAACAATGTTCAAAATCTATCCATCAATAAAGATATTTTCGCTTCATCCAACGAGGCATCGACCAGTGATCATGTTGAAAATGTATCTACATCACCTAATGAGGTAGAGGACATATCTCAAGAATTTATGCCAAAGCATGATCAGAATCTTTCACCAAGGTCTAGCAATGGTCCTTTCCAAGACATATTGACATCCTTCGACCTCATGATTGCCGATATTGAAGGGATCTTCAACTCGACTCCTGATCCAAGTCCCCTCAAAGATCACGAAGATATTAAGCCACTTTCCATGCATAATGAAGATATCCAAGAGCCATTTGTAAGCGATCTATCCTTTGAAGCTGCCCCATGTCAAGAACTTGATCCAAAGCATGTCAAAAGCAACTTCGAAAATAATCAAGATCAAGAATTTGTATCTTCAAGATACTACAATAATCTAATGAACACTCTCTTATCCATGCAAGATGATCATATTCATACTCCTCCATCTACCCATGAGATGCTTTCTATAGATGGACACATAGATGATCTTCATCTAGAACAAAATCTTGCTACACAAAAAGAGCAGATTCTCAACTCCTACAGTCAAATGGAGTTATCAACATCAGAATCAAATATGTCCCAAATTCAAACTGAGGACATCATGAATAAAGATATCCATCATTATCCGCTCAACGAAACAAGTCAGATAGAACATCCAGAGTTAGCGGAGCAGCAAATGGAAATAACATCACCTATGGTGGTCATTTATCAGAGAGTGCATTCTATACAAGAGATCTCAGAACAAGCAGAATCAAAGCATGAAGGTATTACTTCCACCATACTGGGGGCAACTTCGTCTCAAGCAAACGTCAACATAGGGAGCACGAAGAATCCTTATGATGAAGCTAGTGTCAATACTACAACCCACCACGTCACGAATCTTCATCCACCCATCACCCCATCCATGAATTGGGACCAATGTCAAAGGAGATATCTGAATCAAAGTACGAAGAATGTTATCAAATCAAAAGAAGTTGAGAAGCATAATGGACAAATCAAATACATATGGATACCAAAGAATACAAAGAAAGATTATCCCTGTCAAACTCCATCAGTCAAAGAAACTATGGGAAAAAATAAAAGAGGGAGAGGTATCCATCAAAGATGTCCGCAAAATCAAAAGCAGGCTTTTCAAGCAACGTACAAAGGGTATCAAGCAGTTGGTCCTAATTTCATGCACACTTCCGTATCCACCCATCATTGCTCATCTACCCAAGTTTGGAGAGTCAAAGGTTCCAAACTGTCAACCAATCCATCTCTTATCCCTAAACACACTCCATCCATGCCTCCACGCATGATATCCAATTCTCAAATTGACCATGTATTGGCAACGACCCTTCATCATAAGGATTCTGAAGGAACTCTATTGCGATGTGCGCACAAAGACAGAGTTAACCCTGGTATTAATGAAGCAGATCATGAATCCCAAAAATTGTATTCAAGTGCACGTATCTTGGCAAAGCAGCTTCTTCAAGCAGGATATCGATGGCACATTATGACAGAAGCGTCTACGTCAACACCACCCGGGGGTGGTTGACATTAATCTTCGGAAAAATACAAAAAAATAAAAATCATAAAAATCCAAAAATCGAGGAAAAAGGATTGAAAATAGTAAAGATAAAAATCGTCCTCTGGTAGAAAACCACTCTGGTGGCTGGGGCAAGACCACTTGAGAGTGAAGAAACCTACGGCAAACAGGCATCATGTGTGGAATTGAGCATTTACGTGCGCCACTTCGGTTGAAAGCATCTCATCCCATCCATAATAAATCGAGCATTCAATCCATCCCATCCATATTAAATCGAGCATTCCATCCATCTCATCCATAATAAATCCATCCATCCATAAACCATTGATCCAATCCATTCGCATCTATCTGCATCCATCATCTTAGTTATCTTGATCTTGATACAATTTTAGGGCACATCTTACGCTTGCTTACGAAAAACATCTTGACATGGGTCATTTTCACCGATCCTATCCTATGCAGCATTATCTGAGCTATGAAGCATTATCCAAATGGGTATTCGTTATCCAAACACCTTATCTTATCGCAATATAATCCTTGGCATACTTTGCGTGCTTACCATATCCATCCATCCATACACTTATCCGAGCATCCATCCATTGCATTCCATACGTTGCTAGACATTGGGGGCAGATATGTACATCTTGCTTCGAGAATAAATCTTGGTCTATGTCCTCCAACTTATGTGGCGATCCGAACATTGGAAAACATGAAATAAAATTGGTCTAACCACTTGTGAGCAAAAATTCGAAGCACTAGCCCATGGCATATTTTGACGAAAAGAAATTCCTTATTATTCTTCATCTTTCATCGAACATCAATCCAAACAATCGATATCAGTCGCATCTAAGCTGCACGTCAAATGCCACATCAAATCATCCAAACATCTTTTGTTCGAAACCAAGCTTCATCAAACATGATCACTCAAATCCAATCAAAAAATCATCATCTCGGGATATCCTTGTGTTGCTTAACACTATCCTTGCATTGTCGTGTATCCTCGACAATGTTATCATTATCAATCCTGATCAATCCAGTCCTTGCATTGTTGTGTATCTTCAACAATGTTATCATCATCAATCCCATCAAATCCTTGTGTTGCATAACACTATCATTGCATTGTTGTGTATCCTCAACAATGTTATCATCATCATCAATCCTTCGATCTGATCAATCCACCTTAGCTTGGTCTTCAACAAAATCCCAAACAAAGCATTGATATCATTACACATCCATATCCAAATCGTCAAAATCGTGCAAAAAAATCAAAAACATCCAAATCATGCAAAAATCCAAAAACATCCAAAACATATTCAAAAATCCAAAAACATTCAAAAAATCAAGAAAACATCAAAAACATTGAAATCCGAACTACGTCGTCTCTGAGCTTAAACGTAGGCAAGGCTAATCTTCGATCAGCCCCCGAGACATCAAAATCCAAAAACATTCAAAAAAAAACACAAAATCCAAAAATTCAAAAAATCAAAAATCAAAACATTTGTAAAATCTCAGAAAACCCCAAAACA